>CM041292.1:145294938-145447438 GCA_023052935.1 Piezodorus guildinii
TACCTTTGGAAAGCATTAGATTTTATGTTAATAAGCGATAAAAGAAATTTTATAAGTTAATATAAAGTTGTTGCTAGCCCATAAACTTATGAACATACATTATTATTTAAGAAAGAGGTTATCACTGTCGCACAAGATTTGTGCAGTGCAATTTGTATTCATTCTACTACAATATTTAGTACGCAAGGTTTTAGAAATATTATTAAATACGGAACTGTAAGTTTGATCTTATCAAAAATGGTAAGTTGTTATAACTTTTTTAAAACATAGGTAGCAGTAAAGTTTTTATATGGAAATTCAAATTTCCCGTTATCTGTGCTTCAATTTAAAATAACAAACAAATAAACTTTTTTAAATTTTATTTATGTTTTTAATTTCTGCCAATGATTAAATATAATAACGAATAGACGTTATATTATTATCATATTTTCTTTGTTAATTTCACTTTTCCTTACGATAAACTAAATATCCTAAAGCGATAAGCTCTTAATCGGTTAGACAGAGATTTTTTAATCATAAATGATACCTCATTCAAATACCACCCGTGCGAAGCAGGGACCTGTCCACTAGTTGTGTATAAAACATAACTATATTAAATTAACTATCAAGCATATCAAAATTAACTTGACCAAAAACGATTTTGATGAATGTGTAATTACATCGTTTTCATATGAGTTAGGTTTTATTTTCATTTAAATAGCCAGAAAGATATTAAACGTCGTTAAAAAAATTATCGCCAAAATTATCTTCTTTTTTTTTTTAAAATATTGACCATGATTTATTTCTTGACCGCAGTGAAAAATTTATAAATCCTACCTCCGTATAAGCCTTCTTCCTTATTTTTCAAAATTATTCTTCACCGTCTAAACTAGCTCGAAATATTTCAAGCTATTCCAAATCATCAGTTAGGTTTCAGAAAACATCATCACTTTGAGAAGTATGTCATCGATTAGTCAATTACATTTCGAACGCTCCAAAGTCTAAAAGATTTCCCTAGGTGTTTTCCTTGATATAAGTCAAGCATTCGATGAGTTATGACTTTAAAGATTGCTTTCCAAGCTTAAAATTCTGTTTTCGCCCACATACTATTTAATACTCCTCTCTTACTTGACAGACAGACGCTTTACTGTATAAGTAGGAGATCCACAGGGCAAAATACTGAAACCATTGCTACTAACTTCAGACATACCTGAGAATGATCATATTTTCTTAGCCACTTTTTGGTACGACACAGCACTCTTAACTACAAGGTGTGAAGTTAAAACGAATGAAATAAAGAGTGTGTTCATTGTTTTTATCAATCTATAGGTACGTATGAGCCAGCCTCTCTTAAGTCTAACCACTAGGAACGGCTCTCCAACACAAAGTCGATCCATAATAGATTAAATAATTATCCTGTCACAACTGGGATCGAACCGGTAACAAGATGAGTATCAGAATGTTCTCTCAACTAAGCTCCTTCACAAAAGATTAAAAACATATTAACAGAGTAGTAATCTATATGCATAATATACCGTTGGAAAGTGAAACATTTAAGATACATGGATAATGACTGAAGCAAAACAAATTAAACTTAAGCTATTCTTTTTAAATAGTTATTTATATTTTGTGACTATTTAAATATTTCCATGGGAATTAAATGGAATTTCTATGAAAACTTTTATATTTACTTTTGGTACTCTTTGTTAAGTTGTAAAAAGTATGTCTTGCAGAGATGTTTTGTGAAGTGTGGTGCAGATTTTATTTATTGTAGTAAAAAAATAGTTACAGGCGATCGTAGGGATTTGGTCTCATGGGTGCAAGTATTCTTGTTTATTTTAGAATTTCCATCTGTTGCTGACTCTAATAGTGCGTTTACAAATGTTTCTTTCGAACCAATCTATTCATTTGAGAACCACTGCAGCCTTGAACCACATAACGATCCATTATCTCAGAGTAAGTGTGAAGAAACTTTATCCTTACTTCAATTTAACAGTTCGGAGAACCTCTGAAACTAGTAAACCAACTTAAATCCCAAAATGAATACATACATACTAAGAATAGAACTCTTGTCAATCTACTCAGAACTTTAAATATATATTTACAATCACCTAATGTACACTTCCGAAGAAATTTCTCCGACGTACTTGACTTAAGATTTGTCCATATTCCTCGTGAACATGGACTATATGCGGTTCAATCTTTCTCAGTAATTGAGACGTTGATTTCCAAAAGGTACTAAAGGACATTTTTTACGAAACCGATTTTTTTACATATTTGTATTCTCATCATTTAGTTTTATCTAAATATTCTATTTGATGTTATCTAATGAATTCTCAAGTCCTTAAAAAAGGCGATTTAGAAATGCGGTCATTTCTAAAAGTACTATTTACGCATTTATTTTCGTTCCAAATCATTCTAAAAAAATTCATTTCATAACTTTAATATGATGTTATTATTATAGTAAAAAAATAATTCTAAATTTTAAGGCAAAAAGACCCAAATTAGCTAGTTTAATATATAGTAATGAGAGATTTTCGCGCTTCCTGTAAAATTCCCTAGAATGGATATAGTACCTTTTGGAAATCAACGTCTCAATTAAGACGTTGATTTCCAAAAGGTAATAAAGGACGTTTTTTACGGAATTAATTTTTTTATATACTTTTATCCTCATCATATAGTTTTATTTAATTCTTCTATTAGATTTTGTCTAATGAACTCGTAAGTCCTTAAAAACGCGATATAGATATACAATTAATTTCTAAAGGTACTAAAAATGCATTTATTTTCTTACCAAATCGTACTAAAACATTTCATTTTACTACTTTAATATGGTGTTATAAATATAGTATGAAAAAAAATTTAATATTTTAAAGCGAAAATAATCAAATTAGCTGGTTTAATAGTAATGGGAGGTTTTCATGCTTATAGTAAAATTTCCTAGATTGGATATAGTATTTTGGAACTCAACGTCTCAATTCTTGAATCGAATTTATTTGAGATTAATTGTTTTTCTGATAAGTTAAAAATAAACTACAAAAAATAAATAAATACAATTTAAAAAAAATGTTATTTATAAAACCAAAACTATTTTTTTTTAATTTTAATTCTTAATACAGCGTGATATTGTAGCATAGGTTCTGGATCTCTCAATGAATGCTCCTGTGTTAATGTTGCTAATGTTAATGTCAACTAATGTTGTTTGTTCTAGGATTAATGTTAACTTGAGTTAAACCTAATCTAACTTACCCCGAAACATAGAAGTATTAATTATTCTATCAATCGAGATATTATTTATTCTAGATAAAGTGAATAAACAAGTAATGTACATTAGTGAGTGATAAATAATTGAACTAATCGTAGTTCAACTCTATTCCGGAATTAACCTCATCTTGCGACCAATTTGTTTCATGAATACTGGAAAGGTTAACAAGATTTAGTCTAGAACTAGGACTCTCTCCTGACTGAAGCTAATGGTTCATTTATAACCTTTCCAACTATTTTAAGATTAATGTCTCTGATTTTTCGTAAAATGTTTAAATAAACCATTCAACTAAAGATAGCTACCAGATAAAATTATAAAGCATATTCACCCTATGAAAAAAATAAAATAATATTACCTAAAACCTTACGAAGCCCAATTTTTTTTTCTCAAAAGACGGAATTATCTAATTTAAGAACCTAAGAAAATTTGTCGCCAAGTTAGTGGTGGCCGCTTCATATTCACCAATATTCCGTCAATAATAAGAGTACATTGAGAGATTTAATGAGAGACATGGCCTAAAATATCTTTACCTTACAGATATTATCATTAAGTCATTTATTATTTATTATTATATTAAGTGGATAAAACTACTTTTTTAATATTTATACGCAACAATCTTTATCCGGCAAAAGTGTAGAGTTATCATATCGCTTTAAGTACAAATATATTATATATTAACTTAAATTTGATTCGTTGTTGCTTTTAAATCAGTCCGTTCCTTAAATGAAAAATAAAGGGAAGGTATACTATTAATGAAGCAATGAAGAAAAGGCCCATTATTGTTTGTACTGTAAAATCAGAAAACTCCAACCAATTATTACGTATGTATGTGTGTATATATATATATATATATATATATAGCTTTTTTCAGTCAAATTCATAATTTTTTCAGTCAAATTCATAATTTTTTCACTCAAATTCATAATTTTTTCAGTCAAATTCATAATTTTTTCAGTCAAATTCATAATTTTTTTAGTCAAATTCATAATTTTTTCAATCAAATTCATAATTTTTTCAGTCAATTTCATAATTTCTTGTACCCATTTTATAAAGTTAATTTAATGAGGTTTTGCTACCAAGAACTTAACATTATTATTAAAACTCGTTGTTTTTTATCCATTTATCATCACTTTATGTTACTGTGCTTAATCCGACGTTACAGCGGGAGTCCTAAGTTTTGCCTACCCAGGTTTACTCTTAAGTAAACCTGGGTAGGCAAAACTTAGGGATCTTTTACGAGTTCCACTTATTAAATCTTTTTAGAGTCATCTGTGGTGCACAAATATAGGAGGATCTGCTGGTTTTAGACTTGCGACCTAACGCATAGAAGGCTGTTAGGCTAGCCACTACTCCACAGGTGACCCTAAATGCATTCAACAAGGTGTTTGAATCTGCCGGGTTTAAACAAGTGACTTTGAACATATTAATCTTTAACTCCTTGCTGAATACATGCAGGGTCACCTGTGGATTAGGGGCTAGCATAACAGCCTCTTTTAAAGGACGAAATAACCAAGGATTATTACTCCCTAAAAGCAAATATAGGGCCATCTGATAGGTAAGAACTAGTGATCTAGTGGATATAAGGATGTTATGCTAGCCACTGCACCACAGGTGACTCTCGATGCATTCAACAAAGTGTTTGAATCTGCCGGGTTTGAACCCGTGACCTTAGACATATTAATCCTTAACACCTTTTTGAATGCATAAAGGGTCCCCTGTGGAGTAGTGGCTAGCAAAACAGCCTCTTTTAAAGGACGAAATAACCATGGATGTTTACTCCCTAAAAGGAAATATAGGGCCATATGCTGGTTTTGAACTTTCGACCTTAAGCATAGAGAGCTGTTATGCTAGCCACTACTCCACAGGTGATCCTTTATGCATTCAAAAAGGTGTTAAGGATTAATATGTCTAAGGTCACAGGTTCAAATCCGGCAGATTTAAACTTTTTTTAATGCATCGAGGGTCACCTGTGGAGTAGTGGCTAGCATAACATCCTTCTATCCCCTAGATCGTGAGTTCATACTTGGCAGATGGTCCTATGTTTGTTTTTAGGGAGTAAAAATCCTTGGTTATTTCGTCCTTTAAAAGAGGCTGTTATGCTAGCCACTAATCCACAGGTGACCCTGCATGTATTCAGCAAGGAGTTAAAGATTAATATGTCCAAAGTCACTTGTTTAAACCCGGCAGATTCAAACACCTTGTTGAATGCATTTAGGGTCACCTGTGGAGTAGTGGCTAGCATAACAGCCTTCTATGCTTAAGGTCGTAAGTCTAAAACCAGCAGATCCACCTATATTTTTGCACCACAGATGACTCTTAAAAGATTTAATAAGTGGGACTCGTAAAAGATCCCTAAGTTTTGCCTACCCAGGTTTACTTAAGAGTAAACCTGGGTAGGCAAAACTTAGGACTCCCGCTGTACCGTCGGATTAAGCACAGTAACATAAAGTGACGATAAATGGATAAACAACGAGTTTTAATAAAAATGTTAAGTTCTTGGTAGCAAAACCTCATTAAATTAACTTTATAAAATAGGTACAAGAAATTATGAAATTGACTGAAAAAATTATGAATTTGATTGAAAAAATTATGAATTTGACTGAAAAAATTATGAATTTGACTGAAAAAATTATGAATTTGACTGAAAAAATTATGAATTTGAGTGGAAAAATTATGAATTTGACTGAAAAAATTATGAATTTGACTGAAAAAAGATATATATATATATATATATATATATATATATATATATATATATATATATATATATATATATCACACAAGTTAAGCGGATAGTCAAAGTTCTCATTACTTAGACCATATTATTTTTTAAAAAGAGTTAAATGATCATGAAAAATATTTTATTAAGGTATTCAATTGTTGGTGGATTGAAATCTGAACGAAATATTTCAAAATATACTCTGATAAAAATTCTATAAACCTTATAATATGTTCGAATATATTTTTTAAATGAATCATGAAACGTTTTATTATTTCAAATCAAGTTTTGTGTCTTGAGATTACTTTTTTTCTTTCCTTGCTGATGTGTTATATTATCTTATTAAATAAAATATAGATCACAAAAGAAAAAATCGGTATTATCAGTAAATAAGCAAAATCCGACACAAGCTGTCTGCTGAGAACACAGTTTGTTTGATTATAGATTTCGTAAGAATTTTATTGATAAGATAACTGTAATCTTTTGACGTTCCCACTGAAGCTGAAATATGAACGAAAACATACTAATATATATTATACATATTTGCGTTATTACTAATTTATTTATTGCAACAAAATATCGTGGTGTACATTTAAGACGTATTTATATACTTAACACATCCATATTTATATTAAGCAAACCAAAATTATCGTTGTTCCTGGCTTTACTAAAGCTTTTATCCAATTTAGAAGAGTTTCCAATGTCCTATCAGGTATTGCATAGAAAATAAAGAGAATAACCTTCTTAATAGAGTTTGTACGTTTCATCTGGTTTAATTTATTTAATAAAACGAGAATAATGATGACTACTTCCAAAGTAATCATTCAGTAACAAATATTATTAACTGGCTACCTTAATGTCAAACGCTGCAAATTATCACACAATGATTTATTATTAACAAATAACTATATTAGGGTATAACTGTTTATAGCTGCTAATATTTTCTATTTTCTTTTAATAGATCTTCTCTTTAATAATAACCGAGTATTGGTGGAATTAACATATATTAAAATTTGTGTTGAATATATAGATCAACATTTTTTTTCTTCTGTTTATCGGGCTCTTCTGAATCTAAAACTATGCCTATCTTTCTCTTATCTTCAAAAGTAACTAAGTTATTAGCAGATTTATTTTTTCTCTTCTTTTTTTTTTAAATTATTTGCGGTTTTTTGTTGTTGATTTTTTTTGTTAAAACACTAATAATTTGATTTCTCTATCTTCGAAAATAACGAAGTTACAAGCGTACGTATAGGCAAATTTTAAATTTTTTTCTTTTTGTTTTTTCGTTTATCGTGCTTTGCTGATTCTAAAACGCTATATATATTTTCTCTATCTTAAAAAATAACTGAGTTATAGGCGTACTTAAGGATAAAATTTGCAATTTTTTTTATTTTGTATTTGCTTTATAATTATTCGCGTTTTTTTAGTTAATAAACACCATAATTTTTTTCTATATTTTCAAAATTAACTGAGTTATTTAATTAAATCACTTTTAATCAGCCGCCATTTTAAAAATAACCAGCTGATATCAACATCTAGATGTTAATATAATCGTTGCATGCCGTTATTCGAGTTCTACGTATCTTCAAAGGTAAGCCCTCAAATTTTGAGTGGGAGTAATTTTTTTTTTTTTTTTTTTCTCGGTCGAATACAAAGGTTCATTATTGAAAATAATAAAGCAAGACCCAACATGTAATATATCTCAATAAAAATTGTTCTTATTATTTAAAAACAAAATTGCTAAACCATTGCGCGCATTTTTTGTGTCTTTGGTTTTTACAATATACATCATTCCGTATCTACAAGTGATATTTTATTAAATAAGTACGATTATAGTACTTTAAAATAAATTCTTACTTTAATAAAAAGTAATAAAAAAAAAAAATGTTAAAAAATGTTAATCCCCTGCAAACACCTGGTGCCAGTGGTTAAGAGAATGTAATGACTGAGGGGACAAGATAGCTACAAGAAGAAGCAGAAGAAGAGGACTCTGCAATTAGGGAGGAGGGGGACTCTGAATTAATTATATTTTTATGGCAGGAGTTAGGGCTGGGGGGTACACCTTCTTAACGATATCTTTTTTCGCTTCGTTTGCCCTGTCATTCTTCTTCAAGAGGGTTCTAGATCTTTAGCTTGACTTACCAAACACATAGTCACACCCACAGAGGCATAAAGCCGTTATGTATAATTTTTAATTTGGAATAAACACTTAAAACATTTATTTCTGTTAATAAATCATTTATCTTTCCCTTGATTATATATTCAAATGTAAATTAGTTTCAATTAGTGAAAGTGAAAATCTGGTGCGGACAATAAATGACTTTCATTATCTCGGTTGGTTAAAATTAATTTTACAACTGTTAATGTCTCGAGTGGTAGTTACAGGGTACCTCAAACAATATTAATAATTGTGAGGGCTGGTTAGTTAAATGAATGCAGTGGACTGTATTTGAAAATAAGGGTTCTTCTATTAGGTCACAATCTGAATCTATTGCCAAAGTGAATATAATGATGGTTAGTGTATTAGAAATTTTGAGTAAGGTTAATTTTAACTTCGCTTAATTTATCGCCTGAGTGCCTCTTGAATCATTCTCCTGTTCCTGGGCTCCTATTTTTTCTACTCCTCCATACTGTTAAGGAATCCTTCTAAAAAAATAATGGAGTTTCACTGAGGTATCAACATATGTGCTCACAAAAGTTTCACTGTCTTGTTCATGTCTCTTCCAGAGGATTCTGGTCCCGGTAGGAGTACCTCTAAATGCCAGTACATGGCCTTGAAATCGGTTAAGGGACGTTGTTTTTCCTTAGACTACCAGTATAAAACACCCTATGAAAAAAGTTTTTGATGTTTGTAAAGCTTATTGATATTGCTTAAAATTATTAGCTTATTATTTTCAATAATGAACCTTAGTAATTGAACAAGAAAAATAACTGAAACAAACCTCCACAATATTTGAAGTCTTACGTTTCAAGAGATATAGAACGCAAATAACAAATAATAAAAATCCGTCTGTCCGCTGAATTAGTAACTACCTAAATACTTTTTCATTATTACTGTTCGATAGAGACTTGAATTCTCTACCAAACATTAAAAGAATCATTCAAATTATTTACAAAATAGCGCTGAGACCATTTGTCTTTAATATGTATTGATTTTGTTGCATTTTGATTAATTAATTACATTATTGCTATTCATATAAGTTAACTGTCTAGACAACTTAATACACTTTAATAGCATAATATAATTATTCGAAAATAATAAACCATTGTGTAATAATTTGCAGCGTTCATAATATTTTCTATCGTAAACTTACTATGAAGTTTTTTAATAAAATTCCAAATAATCTAATTTTGTTACTAAACGTTTTACGAGTTACTGCTATTAATAAAATTAATTATTATGATTCTATCAGGCAACATATTACCTACGGAAATGTCTGGTTGGAAATCGCGTGCCCTTTGCGTATTCTTGTTATTTTTTAATTGCTGCTAATAATGTATTCCTAACTGCCAGAGGACTTGGTATGTTGTTAGCTGCTAACTTATGTATTATGATGTAGAATTGCATTTTAAGTAATGTTTAAAAAAAATGTTTTTTTTTTTTTTTGGTGAAGAAAGAAATGAATTGGAAAAAGTTTAAAGTGATAATAAGTGATCGTTATATAGCTGTTTTCATTCATTACCGTATTAATAATATAATAGAATTAAGAATAATCGTTATGTGCGACTTCGTAAACAAAGTCGTACGTTCCCCGTTTAGCTTAGCAATTAATGTCGAACACAGTATTATGAATCATTAAAATTTGAATTAAAAACGCATATGGAACTTCTGTCTGATTAATAAAAACTTTAAAAAAAGGCTAGGCATCAACGCCGTCGCCGACGCGTAAACTATTTTGCTTTTGTTATTATGATTCTTAGGGTGCCCTCATAGTGGAGCAGCGAGGCTAGTAGCAACAAGTTCAAAATGTTTGATTTTGTCGCGCATCTGAAGCGAGTTGGGGATTAATGCAGCAGTTTTCTGTGATACTACATGAAATATGAGCTGTTAATCAATGTTTTTATTTTTATATCATTATTATATATATAGTTTTACGTGAAATAATCTAACCTATATAAGTAGGGGAGAGTAAAATTATTAATAATTATAAATAAATTAATATTATGTATATTAACGGATTACAGTTTAAGAAAAAAAAATATAGTATTTGCTCCTCTAATAAACTGGAAATTCAATAATAAGGGCGAAAAAATGCCCTAAGGGCAAGTATGCAAACTCTATATATTTTTTCCCTTTAACTTTAAATTCGTTAATATTAATTTATTAGTAATTAATCATTATGCACTTTCGCTAATTATATATGTTAAATGATTTCTCGTAATAATATATTTAATTATTTATAATACGATATACAACTTAATTTATAAAATTTCAATTCTTTAGATCTTTTAGTTTTTGAGATTACCACACACACCTTTTTGCGGGTTTCATTTATAGGTAAGTGAAAGGAAAAAAATGAAGTATAAACATATCTTATTTTCAAATCATTTTCGACAGAAAATCTACATTTTTATTTTCAAAAATGTGCTAGGGACAATAACATTCCTGTAATGTCAATACTAATTCATTTATTTTCCTTTCAAATCATATATGAATAAGGGATAAACAGCTAAGTCAACATTTCACCCAGCCATAGAAACTGTTTATGAATAATTTGTTAAAAATATTCTTTTAAAATGCCACTGTTAGATCCTAAATTGTAATAGAACAATTCCTTTCGTTGTATTTTTTATAGAATAAGGTATGGGTAGGAGGAGCTACATTAGCGCTAGGAAATTTTAGATGTTTACACATAGATTAATATTTTTTTTATTGAATTTTACGACTGTATATAACATAAATACATCGAGTAAAAGTGTTGAATTATAATAAAGGGCGAGAAAAGACTTATGAAGAAACTACCCAGCGGTAGTACTTCAATGTTTATTTAAGTTAATAGATCCCTAGGCCATTTTCTTTTCAATGGCATCGGAGGGCTATCAGGAATATGTGATGTTGATAGGTTGCGGACAAGAGGGGTTATGTTGGTTTGAAGTTTGGAATTGAAAGTAGTATATCTGTTACGAGAAAGGTCTGCAACAAATGGGATATTAAGGTCGTTATGCATAATTTTATTTGTGACAAAGGAAGGACCATTTTGGATTTCGTGAAGGATTGGGTGCGGGAGGAATTACATGGTTTAGTACAACCTTAAAGCTCGATTCCATATGTCCTGATGGGCCTGATAATGGTAACATAAATGAGCTTTTTGTAATAGAGTCGAAGTTTTGAACTTTTGTCAAATAAGTGTTATAGTAATTGGTATCTACGAAGAGTTTCTTGTCTTAAGTATTGTATGAGGAGTCCAATTAAGACGTTTGTCAAGATGGAGTCCTAGGTATCGTATTTGTTCTTCAGGAATGAGTGGGGTGTTATTAAAGGATACAGTGAAACAGGAGATCATCGGTTTGCGACGAATGGTAAAGGTATTTAGGTTAGTTTAAATATTTAAAGAAAAATAAAGGATGTTGTGGTGATGAAGATGTAGTGTATAACAAAGGAGAAAAGAATGTGGTGAATAACAAGAAACAAACTAATCTTAAACTTATCTTTAAAAATTAGAAAGAAGAGTGGATTAGCTTTAAAAAAAAATATTAAAGTAAGGAGGAGGGAATATAAAAAATAAAGCCCCCTGATGAAAGGAGATTCTAATAAATCTGGTTTAATATAGGAGAGCCGGGGGTTTACCTTCCATACTAGCTCTAATTCCAAATGAACTTCCAAAATGAGATCCCTCTCCTTTGTCTTCACCGATGGAGCATCCGCTCAAATCTCTTTTTGTCCCTTTTTCTCTTCTAATTGAAATTTTTATTACACTTTCTATTTTTTTTCTTTCTTTTTTTTTTTTGTAGAATAATCTGTTTTGTTTTTCATAGTTTTCAGTCTATTCACCATCACTCATTATTAAGTAGAATTAAGGATTATTGAATATTAACTATACGATTTTAATCACCCGTTAAAATCCACAACGCTCCTTACTTTGTCACGAATAAAGACCTTAATGTTCCATATGTTACTGATTTGGCTCTTACTCTTCAATTCCTGATAAACCTCCGAGGCGCCTTAAAAGGCCATCTGGCCCCGAGATCTTCTAGTTTAGAATATTTTTAGAGTGCTTCCAATGAGTAGCTTCTATACATTATTCTCCCTGTTCAATAAAAAAAAATAATTTAAATCAATCACTAGAAATAATTTAAAAAAATATAAGAGAAATAATTTTAAGTTTGACAACAATATATCATTATATTTGAAGGATTTAACTAATATTTGTAAATAATTTTTTTTTTTTATTCATATTTTATTGAATTTTACAACTGTATTAACATAAATACAATAAGTAAAACTGTTGAATTAGAATAAAGGGCGTGAAAGGCTTGAGAAGAAACTACCCAGCGGTAGAACTTCGATTTGTAAATAATATATTTTAAATTTTGTGTTATTCTAGTCTGTATTAGAAACGTTTATGTGAAAAGAATAATGGAGAGTTAAATTTTCTTTTATGTTTATTTCTTTTTATTTTAATCTCAAATTTGATGTTTTGTTTTTTCATAGTTTTCAGTCTATTCACCATCACTCATTATTAAGTAGAATTAAGGATTATTGAATATTAACTATACGATTTTAATCACCCG
Organism: Piezodorus guildinii; assembly: GCA_023052935.1. Classification (NCBI taxonomy): domain Eukaryota; kingdom Metazoa; phylum Arthropoda; class Insecta; order Hemiptera; family Pentatomidae; genus Piezodorus; species Piezodorus guildinii. The sequence continues at coordinate 145,307,634 of CM041292.1, forward strand.
TTAAAATCCACAACGCTCCTTACTTTGTCACGAATAAAGACCTTAATGTTCCATATGTTACTGATTTGGCTCTTACTCTTCAATTCCTGATAAACCTCCGAGGCGCCTTAAAAGCCCATCTGGCCCCGAGATCTTCTAGTTTAGAATATTTTTAGAGTGCTTCCAATGAGTAGCTTCTATACATTATTCTTCACTGCTCAATCAAAAAAATAATTTAAATCAATCACTAGAAATAATTTTAAGTTTGACAACAATATATCATTATGTTAGAAGGATTTAACTAATATTTGTAAATAATATATTTTAAATTTTGTGTTATTCTAGTCTGTATTAGAAACGTTTATGTGAAAAGAATAATGGAGAGTTAAATTTCATTTTATGTTTATTTCTTTTTATTTTAATCTTAAATTTGATGTTTTGTTTTGATGATGTTGTAACGATTAAATAGTATTAATATTAGGAATATATGTTGTAAGTACAGACTTAAAAGACCTGACACAAGGTTAAATATAAATGTATATTCAATTCCTGTTCACTTTCAGAGAAGACCAGCTGGTCCTAAATGTAACAGGTCAGTAATAAACTTTATTCTATTATATTCTACATGTATTTCATGTCTTTGTATTATATAACTATAAAATTAGTTGGTGCATTTTTTGAAAATACAGTTGTAAGTATCAATAAATATTAAAAAAAAAAAAAAAAAAAAAAAAAAACTTCCGTCATCCATTTAAATGCTTCTCATGCTTTAAGTGCTGTAATTATTTTATCATATTTTAACAGATTCCTCTCCCTCCCACTATCCTGGTGCTGTTGTTGCATTCAGTGAAGTGCAACTGAATTTAGAAGACCTGTCATGTTGGTACTTGTCTTCTATTGTAAAATGTTGACCTTCATATTGTAAATAAATAGAAGTTATACGAGTCTGTCCTAGGCGACAACCTATTCTCTTGTACTAATGAAGTGAGAAGTACTATAGGCTTTGTCTTGCTATTTTAATACCCATCAATTCGTATTTATCAGTGCTTTTCCACAAGCAGCATGTCTTGTTGATTAGTTGCATAAATCTGGTAAGTTTTGATACTGTGCTATTTCTAATAAAGCTGATTATTTATTACCATCTATACTTATTAACTTTAATATAATATTTATACCTTTAACCTATAAGCTGCATCTTACGTCTTTCTACTGATTTACCATTCTTTGTTTTTATTGTGAATTGTAACTTTCTGACATTGTAAGAGCAATAAATAACAATATGTTTCCAAACATATCTACCATATTCATAGACTTTAAATAAACAAATAATCATTTAGCTTAAATAATTAGCTAATTAGCAAATATTGTACAAAAAGCTAGAGTGCTTTTAATTATTCTCATATTTTATATATTATAATTAAAAGATCTTCCATGTATTCAGGATTTATTTTATTACGAGGAGTGTTTCAACCCGAGAGCGGATTTTATAAAAGAGAAAAAGAAAGTAATATTATATTTATTTATTCAGTTTTAATACACTTCTTGAAATTAATTTTGCTACACTCTGCTCAACATTTAAGAAATCGGGTCAGAAATGTGTCCTAATTGTAACCATATCGACACGGAACATGCTTACAGTACCTGTAATGTTGAACAGTTGTGAGGATTTAGAGAAACCTACTTACCAACATTTATAGCTGCTCGTTCCCGCCTACAATTGTCCCTGATGGGGATGGAAACGTTGGGAGACAATAAATAGTCAAAACTATTTAATTGTTTCCTTTACTGACCACCACTAGGACAACTAATTATATCCGTCACCTAAAATATTTTACAATGTCATAATCATTAATTCATATAGTTATTGATTAGTTAAGTTTGTCAGAGGATTGGTAGATATATCGGCATTATCCCCTGTGGGTGGTCTCCTATAACATGATTTAGTTGCTGAGCAATCTGGTGGTACGCTCTCAACCATGAGAAGAACTGCATGCAGTTCACTATTGGGCATGTCCATGTGCATCGGGCATGCAGTTGGCCACTGTTAGATGCTCGGATGCACCGCTGACATACTGCTGCGTGTCACAGATATGGCGGCAATTCATTGCATTTCTCTTTAGCTCTACTGTTCTCTCTTTGTTCCGACATTTTTTTGGAAAATTATAGTTGCTATATCGCTGTTAATATTATATAATGTTAATAATCATAATAGAAAGTTCATCAAATATATACCAATACAAAAAATATTTCTGAATGAATATAACTTTCTAGAATTTAACTAGGTTCCAAATTAAACATTGAATTATGATTTTGTCCAATAAACTTTGCTACAATATCATTTCTAATATCTTTACTGTGATGATCCACATCAGTGGAAGCTAAGGACCGAGCCAGCCACTTTAAAATCTTTAAAAAAAACAACATTATAATGGTTAATTTATTTTTTTTTTTTCTTTCTTTCTTTTGTCTCTACCCCAGTGGTTCATCTGCGTGTGTCGAAAATTAAACTCTATTGTAATAGTTCGTTTCTTTAAGAAATTTGAACAGTTTCACTGCTGATTTTTCTTTATCTTCTAAAACTTTCCTTATAGTCTCCGATAAATTTAATTTTCGTCGAATTGATTAAAATTGGGGACACTCTTGTAGGACATTTTCAACTGTTTATAACGTGTTCTTACAATGTTCACATGTTGGAGCCTCCAGACCTCTGAGGTGATGGAGCCATGGGTGAATTGACAATGCCCTATTCGAAGTCGGGATTGTATCGTTTCTTCCTTCCTTGATTTTCTTGAGCTGGTGATCCAGTTTTTGCAATGTTGTTTGATTTAAAACAACTTTGATTTGCTTACGCTCCACTCTCTCTCAGTTCTGAAAGATAATCGACTTCAGATGGTTTATCCAGTCTTACATAGTGATTTATTTTAGCACTGTTATCTCTGGTATATCTCCTTGCCTTAATAGGTTAGCAGCTCTATCCGTTTCTTCATTGTCCGAAATGCCGCAGTGGTCTGGGATCCAGGCGAAGATTACATTCATTCCTTTCTATTTCGCTTCCCAACAAGTGTTTAATATTTCCCGTATTATGAAGATAATTCGGCATCGACTGTCTATACCTTCTAGAACGCTCTTAGATTCTGTTGCGTTCTAGTATTTAAAATGCTACACATACAATGATAGCCTTATAGTTGCGTACTATACATGTTAATTACTGTAATATGTTATTATTTATTAGGCGCATACCTTACACTAAATGACAATTGGTCTAGCTGCTCAACGGGTTAAAATAGACTTCGTAATAGTTTCGCAGTATGATCTGGATCTTTCAACCCTGGCTAGAATAGATTTGTTGGATAATCTTTTTATTTTATTTATTAAATATTAATTAAAGTCTATATAGTTCAACTCCCTCACTTCTTCTTCTTCTTCTAATATGGATCCATATTATTCTTAATTTATTTTAGTACTGCGTTCATTCGCAATTACCTTCGGATCTATATAAAAAACAAGACAGATACCATTTTTACCAGAAAACTGTTTCATTTGGTAATACGAATAATTCTTGGAAGTGTCTTATAAAGAAATAGTGAAATTATGATGTTTATGATTGCATTTTATGTATTGATATTTAAATTCAAGTGTAGCATGAAGCCAAGCAATATTATGAAAAATTTTTAATTCTAATATTGTAAATACGGACCTGCTCAAACATGGAGAACCCATAGTACTTCATGTTAGCCTGCCAGAATATAAGCTGAGAAGTTCCAACATATTTCTCCCTACAAAGCACCTTCCTCCCCCTTCGGTTCCCCCATATACCTTGGCTTCCTTTGACGCTTTGTTTTAACTCCTGAGCTTTCTGCTTCTCGTTTTGCACTCTCTGGGCTAGTCCTCGTAGAAAGCATAAACCATTCACTTCTATGGTTGATGCTGGTTTTTCTCAGTTTGGCTGCTTTGACATTCCTACATATCATTTTAGTATTCTTTCTTGATATGTTTATTTAAATAATATATGTTTCTTTACAATGAGCATTTCAAAAATAATTTAATGACATGACCATAAATAAGGAAGGGAGTAATGGCATAGCACATATTTTATATTCAGCCACTAAGCCTAAAATTCATTCAGGCATATTGTTGAATACTTGGATGTTAACAGCACTTCAAAGTAATCATTTTTCTCTTTTTTATTCCTTTTTTAGGTTTTAGAAAAAGTGTTGTTTAATTTAGCCCAATTATAAAGAATATTTGTTCTGCTATACTGTTATAATGTTTTGGTAAAGAACACGATTTAGTGCAAATACGAGAGCTTCCAGTAGGTAGCCGTGAAAAAGCTTAAAGTACTTGGCAAAAAGAATATGGAATTTTATTTTATTAAATTATATTGAACCAAACATGTGTATTTTAATTTTATTACGAGATAGATAGTTGACTATAATGGTTTTCGTACCATATCTTTATCGAATCTCCCTTTTTCCAAACACATGGAGATGTTTTTTCGATTATAATTTCTTTTATGTCTTTTCATGTATATTTAAAATTTTGTCAAGGAATTAATTTTTATTTAATTTATACTTTTATTTACCTATATATAAAATATAGTGAAAGGGAAAGTATTGCGATCGTGAAAATTTTCTAATTCCAGTTTTCCGGGGAAATACACGTTCTGAGTCCCCAGAGAGTCCAAATAACCAAGTTCCGCAAAAAGGGCTATATCATGTAAGTTTCATTCTGTTTGAAATAAAACTGGGCTTAAATGCAGGATTTTTCAATTGTCTTTCTCTAAAGTACCTTCAATTTTGTAGATTATAAGAAAATAACCATGTCACTTTGTTAGCATTGATAAAAAACGGATTAAATAGAAGTTCAATTCAATAGATGTCCAAATAAAGGAAAAAAAAGTATTAAAAAAAATTGTTTGCAATTTATGTGTTTTTGAACATAAAAAGAGTAATATAGATGTATAATGTACCGTTGTAAAGCTAAAGATTTAAGAAGAAATATAATCTAAATTGAAGAAGTTAGATATAGAGTGATGAAAAGCCGATAAAACTAACTGATTTTCGTAGATAATAATATTATAGATTATTTAATAAAACAAATGTTTTTCTTGAAACTTAATGTAATCAATTCTTAAAAATGCATTTTCATTTCGAGCTGTATTTAAAAATTCTTGAATTGATTTTAACGACTGTAGTAAGTGTGTTTTGCCCACCATATTCTTAGTTTTTAATATCAATTAATAACTTTAACTACTTGTTAACTTTAACTTTAACTAATTGTTAACTTAACTATGATAATTCTAAACACCTTAGGTATGTTAATCTCTCTGTAATTTTATTAGTTTATTATTATTGTTTTTAATGAGTCATTTATATCCCAAAGTAACTAAAATACTCATTCGATTAATAACATTTTCCGCTATAAATAACAATTTCTAACATAATTGAGACGGTGAGTTCCAAAAAGTACTATATCCACTTTAGACAATTATACAGAAAACTCAAAAATCTGTCATTTATTTATTACTGGACCAATTTACTTGATTCCTTTTTATATTAAAATCTAAATTTGATTTTTATTTTAATAACAACTTATTTTTCCAAACTATTGGACTTTTCCCATGAGTTCTTAACAATATAATATGGATATAGTACTTTTTGGAACAAATTAAAAAGTGTATAGTACTTTTTGGAACAAATTAAAAAGTGTATAGTACTTTTTGGAAGAATATAACGCGAGATTACGTCATCATAACCTTCCTCATACAACATTACTCACTCGAAACTAACTTACTTAATGTTAATTATTTAGTTATGTATATTCCCCTATTCTCACTCTGGGAAATATCTTTCCATGATGGTAAACTAGATTTTATTGTCTTTTCTTCATAAAGAAAGCGAATATTCAAAGGACTTTTTATTTATTTGGACCTCTTATATTGGCACTACAATAAGAAAGTATGTAATTATGAAATTTGTTTTGAACTTCTAATTATTCTTTATGTAAATTTAAATAAATGTATTTAAATTATTAACCACATTTAACTATAAAGGCTGATAAATAAATAACTTTTATTTCGGTGTTTTACATTTTTCAAAATAAAAAAAAATCTATTAGGGACGGTTTATCTTCTCGTATTTGGCAAGGTCAGGGAATTCTAATTCTAACCAGTGTTTTGGATAAAATACCATTATTCTATTAAAATGTGAGAGTCTTAAGATTTTTATATCAAATTTATGTGGCTGCAAGAAGAAATACTATGAAAAAACTTAATTTAATTGGGAACTTGTGAGAACCGAAGCGAAGAAATTAAATTGTTCAAAACAGCCTAAAAACTGATTATTAGATCAAAACCATTGTTCAAAATAATAGCAGTGATTCAAAACGTACTAAATGAACCAATAAAAATGTACAAAATGAAGAAAACAATAAGTTATTGGTAATATATTACTGGGTTAGATGCTTCTGCTGTATAGTAGGAATCATTGTACATTCTGGAATGAAATGAAAGGAAAGGTTATCTGTTTACAGAGGATATAGTACGTTTTGGAAGGAAACATTTTTAGCACCTTTTGGAATAAAATCCTCGCGCGGATCTCATTACCGCGTATGGCGGATGTGGGGATGGTCGGTGGAATTTCCTCGGAAGCTCCTCCCGGCTAAGTCCGATGGACTCGCTGACCAACAATGAGGGTGTGACGTAGGTTCGAACGCCCTACTCACATATTTTAGTTCACAAAATACCACAAACAGTCATGGATTCCTCTGAGGTAAAACGCCCATTATCCGGAAGCAAACTAGTCCCCGTTCGGGTCTCCGGGTGGGGACTGCTTCAGAGGAATCTAGGCGCAAGATGAAAAGTAGAGATCTAACAATAGGGACGTGGAACGTTAGAAGTTTAAATACGGCAGGTGGGTTAAAGTCGGTCGCGAATGAAGTTAAGGGTTACCATTTAGATATCGTTGCATTACAAGAGGTTCGCTGGCCAGGGGAGGGTTCGTTAACAGAAGGAAAGTACACTATTTGGTACGGGGGGAGCGTTAATTATTGTTTAGGTACCGGGTTTCTGATTAGGAATAGATTTCTTTCCGCATTACGGGATGTACAGTTCTTTAGTGAAAGAATATCGGTTGCTATATTTCAAGGGCGTTGGTATAAAATCGCGTTTATAAACATTCATTCTCCCACCGAGGATAGTGATGATGAAGTAAAATGCGAATTTTATGATAAACTAGAGTCGGTTTACGATAATTTACCGCGAAATTACATTAAAATAATACTAGGTGACGCGAACGCAAAGGTTGGAAGGGAAGAAGTATATCGTCCTACAATCGGTAAAGAAAGTTTGCACAAATATAGTAATGATAATGGGACCCGACTAATAAACTTTGCCATTTCGAAAAACCTAATAATCAAAAGTACTACGTTTAAACATAAGGACATTCATAAGTATACGTTGACATCGCCGGATGGACAAACTCGGAATCAAATAGATCATATTTTAGTACAAAACAGATGGCAAAGTAGCATAATTAACGTGAGATCGTATCGTGGTGCAGAATGCGGATCTGATCATGAATTAGTAATCGCGAAACTTCGACAAAAACTAAATACAAAAAAGAGAACACCGAACTATATTCATCCCGAGAATTTTGATGTTGTTAAATTGAACAACCCCGAAATTAGAAAACAATTCGCGATAGAAGTAAAAAATAGGTTCGATGCTTTGGAATCTTCAGACGAGGAACACGAAGATGTAAACAAATTATGGGAAGGGATCAGGGATAATATTAAAGAGGTCGGTAACTTATGTCTTGGGAAAATCAAAAATAAAAAGAACAAACCTTGGTTCGACAGGGATTGTCAAAATATGTGTGAAAAAAGAAAAACCGCTAAACTGAATTCCTTAAATAATCCAAGCGATAATAATGTGGCTTACTTTCGATAAGTAAAAAACGAAACTTCAAAATTCTTAAAAAATAAGAAAAGAGAGTATCTTAAAGGCAAAATAATACAAATAGAAAAACACAGAAGCGAAAATAACGTAAGAGAGATGTACAAAGGTATAAACAAATCGCGTAAAAGATTTAAACCTCTATTGAATGGGGTTAAAGATGCGAATAACAACATAATTGCGGATCCGACTGAGATATTAAATAAATTTAAACAACACTTTGACGGCATTCTAAATACGGAATATAATAATCAATCTCCTCCCTCTGAATACCAGAGCGCTGAACCATGGGTAGACGCACCGAGTAAAGAGGAAGTTGAAATGGCTATAGGAAAATTAAAACGGTATAAAGCTGCAGGAAATGATAATATCACGAGTGAATTAATAAAAGCGTGTGGAGAAGCGGGCGTTTCCAAATTACATGTTTTAGTTAAAAAGATCTGGGAAAATGAAAAAATACCCGAAGAATGGAAAGAATCAATACTTATTCCGATTCACAAAAAAGGACCGAGGACGGATTGTAACAACTATCGTGGGATCTCTCTTCTCCCAGTATGCTATAAAATATTCTCGTCAATACTAACTAGCCGAATCACGGAATACGCTGAGGAAATTATCGGAGACTACCAATGTGGTTTTAGGCGGAATCGCTCGACTATTGATCAAATATTTTCCTTACGTCAAATATTAGAGAAGAAGCTGGAATACAACGGTGTAGTCCATCAACTTTATATAGATTTTAAAAAGGCTTATGATTCCATAGACCGTCAGAAGCTATATAACATCATGATTGAACAGGGGATACCTAAAAAGTTAGTAAACCTAGTAGAGATGTGTTTGTCGGAAACATTTCATCGGTGTTAAAATCGGTCATAATTACTCCGAGAGATTTGAGGTGCGATCGGGTTTGAAACAGGGTGACTCCCTTTCACCTGTTTTGTTTAATATAGCCTTAGAGTATGTCATAGAAAAGGTGATGTGTACCGAGAAAGGCTTAAATATGGGTGACAAGATTCCGGTTTTGGGGTATGCCGATGATTTGGTACTACTAGGTGAAGACACGGAAACTATACAACTAAATACAAGTGTGTTAATAAAAGCCGGTAAACAAATAGGTCTCGAATTAAATACCGATAAGACGAAATATATGATTAGTTGCAGAAATGGTGGCGATCTTGATGATATTAATATTTCAGGTCATGCTTTTGAACACGTAGAGAAATTCAAGTATTTAGGTTCAATGATAACAAGAAAAAATGAAATCCAAGAAGAAATAAAGTCCCGGTTAAAGGTGGGAAATGCGTGTTATTATTCGGTTGCTAAATTGCTTAGCTCGCGGCTTCTGTCTAAAAACTTAAAGGTTAGAATTTATAAAACTATTATTCTTCCAACGGTTCTTTACGGATGCGAAACATGGCCGCTTACTTTGAAGGATGAACAACGGCTTAAGGTTTTCGAGAATAAGGTACTGCGTAAAATATTTGGTCCGAAGAGAGATGAGGCCACTGGGGAGTTTAGAAGGTTTCACAACGCGGAATTGCGGAGTTTGTACTCTGTGAATATAATTGAGTTGATAGCATCGCGGAGACTCAAATGGGCGCGTAAAGTTGTTGGGCTTAGTGAGGAACGGATTCCGAGAAAGTTGGTATTCGCTGAACCGACTGGTAGGCGTCCGAAAGGTAGGCCGAAGCGTCGATGGGAGGATTGCATTAAGGCTGATCTCGTGGGCTTGGGCATGACCGGTGAACATTGGACGAGTCTGTGCAGGCGAAGTTTGGTGGTATCGGCATCGAACCTTCGGGTTCGGTAAGCCTATTATTATTATTTGGAATAAAATGAAATGTGGATTTAGTACCTTTTGGAATGGAATGCATTTTTTAAATACGTTTTTAAAGGATTTTTATGTTTTTTAGTTAAAATCTGAAGACGGATTTAGATAAAACTAAACCATTAGAATACAAATATGTCAAAAGATCAATTTCGAAAAAAATGTTCTTTAGTACCTTTTGGAAATGAAGGTCACAATTGCCCGAGACAGCGGCACAAGTCGTGAAGAGTGTATATTACTAGGTCTTCACATGCTAGAAGTGGAAGAACTCCAATGAGCCTCCTTTCCTGCTACCAATTATCGTAATCGCTTCAACTGTAGTCACCACCGAAGAATTTCCGCTCCCTTTTTATTCGTTTCGACGGCATTTCCACAATGATCGCCTCTGTGAGACCACTTTGCTGAAACTATTTCAACGTTTATAGAAACTACAGAGGAAGGTAGCAAAAATTGTCGGTAATTGCTGCAGTGAAAATGATTTCTATAACTCATATTGGCGTTAGCTTAACTTCGTGCAAGTTCTCTCAAGCCACTCCAAACTCCAACTAGTTCACCAACCATTAGAACTAATAGTGCTCAAATTAACTTTTGGGTCATTAAGGAATAAGCAAACCACGTTATATTTTATAAAACATTATTTATTTATTTATTTAAAATAACTCAAACCGACTTTAAGAAAAAGAAGAAAAAAACTTTACTCTGGGACTAAGTTCCCTAAGAATAACATGAAATTTAACATAGTAAAATTTTCACATCTGGCCAAGTTACAAAATTAATGAGGAAAAAACAGCAAAAAAAATCTGGTGCGGGCAACACACGTCTTTCACTTACCTTCATGTTTAAAATCAATGAATGAATTTCCAAATACAGTTAAAGATAAAAATACGTGAAACCATTAAAGAATTAATTAAATGGAATTTCTATAGAAACATGAATTTATTAAAAAATTTATTATATTGTTATCTAAAATAATCAGTTAGTTTTATCTTCTTTTAATCACTCTCTATTTACTTTTAAAAGCTTGAGTATAAGTTAATATTTTTTTTTTTAAATCTTTAGCTTTCCAACGGTATATCATACATGTATATTACTGCTCTTATGTTTAAAAAAAAAAATTGCATTAAAAACATATTTTTTCTGTTTTCTCCTTTAGTTGGGTATCGAATTCATATATTTACCTGTTTTTCATCAGTGGTAACAAGATAATATAGTTATTTTTATAGAATCAACAAAATTAAAGTTACTTTAATTAAAATATCGGCATTTAAGTCCTGTCACACCATTTTAATCCGAATGAAACCTAAATGATATTAGGTTTACTATATTTAGTAAGTTTTTATTTTATTATTTTTTTATTTTTTTTTCCTTATCCCCTTAATTTAAAATTCTTAATTAGTTAAAATTCTTAATTATTTAGTAAGTGAAAGTAAAAAGAAAATGGATTTAAATTATGTAAAAATAAAATAACGAGAAGAGATAAATACATTTGGCGACAATATAATTAACTAATATTTAACGATTTTGATAAAACTAAAAGAAAACACACAACAAATGTACATTTATTTCAACTTATTTAAGTACTTGTAAAAAAATTAAAGTATTGACTATCATCTAACAGTACAATTATTATTGTCAGCCAGCGTCATTATGGTAAGTGAGAAGATACTGGAACAAAAGGTATTTGAAAGTGGAGAGAGAGATTGCTCGACGGATGTTTGTTGGGAGAGAATTCCTATATGTTTTAGTTCTGTAGGAAGGGATATAAAGGTCGGAATGCCGGGATCTCGTTTCTTGTAAATGGATTGATGGTTTGAACTGCAGAAGATCGTATATATAGGGAAAGTGTTGAGAGTTGATGGTTTGGTAAAGGAATGTTCCAACGAAATATTGTCAACGGGTTTGAGGGAGAAGCCACTTTATCTCGTCGTAAAGATGGGACACGTGAGACCGCCTCGAGGTGCCAAAGACAAATCTTAAAGTTCATGACATACTTTGCTCGTTTAGTTTAGTTATACTGACAAAAATCGATCGTGGTAATACGTTAGGTGGATCGGATCAGTAACGACAGGTTAAGAAAAGACAGGCTATCCTACAGATTTTCAACATTTTCTAGCTTGTCGGAAAGTCTTTATTTTGCGATTTCTCTATAAAATTAAAACTTATTCCTTTATTTATCGAAGGAGTTTTTTTGTTACTTTGATATTTAAATTACTCATTAAAAAAATTTAAAGCAATAATATTAAAATTTAACTCGTTCTAGTTCTGTTGGTGTTGCTTAGGTCGTAAATTTGACAATAGTTCCGTATTTAGCATTTTGCTAGGGCCTACTGTTTAGAAGTTAAATTTTTAAAATTAATTGCCTCATTTTACTGTTGACGCTTACCATCTATGAATCCCGTTATTGTGTCATTGGACCATTGTAACATTGATTATTTTTTTTTTTAATTTTCTTTTTTAGAAAGGAGAAGGGTTTTAGAAAATTGTCCCAAGGTTTAGAGAAGCCTCACGAAATTCTAACGGGGAAGTAAGAAGAAAATCAGCTTTGGAATTTGTGCCGTAATTGAATATTGTGGAAAGAAGAGGGAAAAAAATGTAATTAAATTCCTTGGTCCTGGTAAGCAGCGGCTTTAGAAAAATTCATGGATTGCATACTAGCACACTTATATACCTAATATTAGGACTGCTAATTTTTACCAATTTATACTGATTTCCTAACAATGTATTACTTATTTTACTTTCTTTTATCTATATGAATAAAATAATATTAGTAATAGGTCTACCGAACCCCAAGTTTTGATACCGATACCACTGAATACTGTCTACACAGATTCCTCCGATGATCACCGTTCAAGCCCAAGCCCCTGAGATCATAGTTATCAGAATCCTCCCATCAACGCTTCAGCCTACTTTTCGGACGTCTACCAATCGGTTCAGCGAATACCAACTTATTCGGAACTCTTTCTTCACTGAGCCAATCAGTATTCACGACCATTTGAGTTTCTGCGGTGCTATCTATTCTATTATACTCACAGGGTTCAAGCTCCGCGATTCCGTGTTGTGAAACCTTCTGAATCCCCCGTGGCCTCATCTCTCTTTGAACATAATATTTTACGCAGAACCCAATATTCGAAAAGAACTGTCAGAAGAATAATAGTTTTATAAATTGTAACCTTTAAATTTTTAGATAGAAGCCGCGAGCCATGGATTATGCCAAGAACCTTGTAAATATAAGAGACTGTTTTACATTTCATTTCATTTTTCATTTAACGTCAGTATTATACTATGTCTAATCAGACATTGCTACAGTGGGAGTGTTAAATTTTTCATATTCAGGTTTTATCAGAATGAAGATTTTTAACGAGCACCTTGCATGTTCGGGCTCAACACCACAATTTTACGTTCCCTCCGAAGAACGGCATAACAAAGGATTTTTTACTGCCCATTAAAAGGTCATAGGGCCACCTGCCGGGTTTGAAACCGCACCCTTAAGCATAAACGGCTGTTATACTAGCCACTGCAGTAATCGTTTTAGTTAAAATGTATGCTGTTATATTATTCTATTTACTGTAAAATTAATTTTTCCATTGATAATCGTTATAAAAACTTTATAAAAATTAATTCTAACGAGGAGATAAGTGAAAGTTGATTGCTGAACGCCGGATTAAAAAAAAAAAAAAAAAAAAAAAAAAAAAAAAAAAAAAAAAAAAAAAATTAAATTCAGGTAAAATAATTGAAACAATAAAATTTATTTATTATATATCCCTATAGTATTGTTAATGGATACTTTTCATTAGATATACTTATATGTTAAGTAAAATAATAATTAATATTATTATTGAAGTGTATATTTTCTGTACTACATCGTTATTCTTAAGGGACATAGTCCCAGAATAAAGTTATTTTTATTATTATTATTATTATTATAAAATTTATAAATAATTATTGCTGATCGTGTTTTTATTATTTTTAATCATGTATCTACATTCGAAGTATAAACTAAAAAAAAAAACAATAGAATGTAATAAACAAATATATTTCAAGTACATGGAAATATAGGTTATATCTTAATAATTTCATAAATTTACAAGTTCTATAATGCACTACCGCTGTATTTAATTCAGAATCGCGACTGTGTTTATGCATTGCTATTAATGACCTGGTTTTTCAAAATGATTTCATAACATTTCACGCGCTGATCTATCAGCATTTTCAATAGAGCATAAGGTCAGAAGATGAAAATCGGATCTATTTCTAGCTGTTACTTAATTTGCTTAAAATCAAAATTTACTGATAAATATTTTTTACATTAAATTAATACCATAAGATGTTCTACTAGAATAATGAAATATATGCACTAACACCATATGACGATAATTCAATAAACTGTATTTAATTAAAGAGTGTTGAATAATCAGTAGTTGGCTATAAAATAAATATGAAGATAGAAATAATTCGCTCCACGTTGCGGGCATTCATTCATAAGATACAGTGTTTGATACTGACAAACAATAATCAAAAATTGATTACTTAAGAACAGAAAAACAAAAAAATAGAGACTAAAAAAGAAATAGTTAATCTATACACATAAGTAAATCGAGAAACGAAAGATAAATATAATATAATACTATTACTATGTATATTGCTATATTGATAATATAATACCATAATATATATTTACTGCCACCATTACTTTTACCTGCCACCCGAACAGTCGCTTTCTTCATATTATCTTCATAACTTAAGAGCAATAAGATTTATTTAAAAAAATTATTCTTACGTACTTGAAACTTGCATTCCTACAATTCTATTCGGTGCATTTATTTTATAAAATGCTACTTTTCTATATCTATGAAAGAAAGTCACCGTTCACTCACTTTTATAGTCAAGAACATAATAGAAATAAAATAATATCCCCCATTCTCTAGAATCACCTCACGCCTGAAATGACCAAGTGCAGTTTCTATTATTGTAACTTGGATTCAATTAAATTAAGATCTAGTTAAAATTAGTCTCTCTATTAGTTAGCAAAGTTAATTTGAATAATAAATTCAATGGTTAATTTCAAATAGGTATAAACAGGAGTGGAAAATAAAAAAGAGACATAAAGCAATTATTAAAATAGGCAAGGCAATTTCCAGGAGCAATCCTTTATTTTATACAATGCTACTTTTCTATATTTATGAAAGAAAGACACTGTTCAGTCACTTTTATAGTAAAGACATCATACAAATAAAAAATATAATCCATACTTCAGGATCGGCTGAACTTACAGAGTGACAAAAGTGCTCTAGACCACATAGCTCCTTATTATTGTAACCTGGATTAAATAAAATTAAGATCTGGCCTAGATTAGACTCTTTGTTGATTGAGAAAGTTAATTTGCAAAAATAAAATATATTTCTAAAAAAAAAAAATTAATCTGTTAATTTTAAATTGGTATTCTACCCATTATTATATCTTAATCTATCATTGCAGCATTGTTTTC
The DNA here is from genome assembly GCA_023052935.1 of Piezodorus guildinii. Classification (NCBI taxonomy): domain Eukaryota; kingdom Metazoa; phylum Arthropoda; class Insecta; order Hemiptera; family Pentatomidae; genus Piezodorus; species Piezodorus guildinii. The sequence continues at coordinate 145,322,880 of CM041292.1, forward strand.
ATTTTATGGATTTAAACGATAGAGTGAAAACCTATAAAATGGGAAAATTTATTTTTATGTAATTTAAAACAATAACTTTCACTCATCAACCAACCCCATAGTTCATAGGTTATTGGAAAAATTTAGTTTTAACACATAAAAATAAAAGATAGTTTCTGGAGCAAGCCTTTGACTAAACAAACAAAGCCATAAAGTCACTATATACCAAATTCAGGCTTCGTAAGGACAGAAGGATAGGACAAATATTAGGTTGGAAAATAAGTTTTTAGCGTTTTTACTTGTGATATCAATTAAAACTTCAGATTGTTGTTAATATTTTTAATCAATCATATATGACATATTTTATATATATTACATCTTGCTATTTTTCAGGTAATTTTTTAATTTGGTCGAGGACGACACGAGCGCTTTGCGTCTTTCAAGTCGACATTTACGGTTCTGAATCGAGCAAACCACTTACACTGATGGTTCTTTCTCCTAAGGCATCATCATGGCCATGTTAACCGTCTGTGCAGTAGAATTTTGTTAAATAAAAAATCATTTAATTACGAAAATGAATTTTTTCTCTTTTATTTTGAGCAGACAAAATATCACTTAAAAATCTGGTGCGGGAAACACACGACTTTCACTTACCTCCATTTTTAAAATCAATGAAAGAATTTTCAAAAAAAGTTAGAGATAAAAAAAAATCTGGTGCGGGCAACACACGATAAAAATACGTGAAACTATTAAAGAATTGATTAAATTGAATTTATATAAAAACATGTGTTTTATTAAATAATCTATTATATTATCATCTAAAATAATCAGTTAGTTTTATCTTCTTTTCATCACTCTCTATTAACTTTTAAAAGCTTGATTATAAGATAATATTTTTTCTAAAATCTTTAGCTTTCCAAAGGTATATCATACATGTATATTACTGCTCTTATGTTCAAAAACGAAAAATTGCATTAAAAAAATATTTTTTTTTTTTCTCCTTTAGTTAGGTATCGAATTTATTCAATTTATATATTTACCTGTTTTTCATCAGCGTTAACAAGATAATCTAGTTATTATTATTTAATCTACAAAATTAAAGGTACTTTAGGGGAAGAAAATTTAAAATATCGGCATTTAAGCGCTGTCAGACCATTTTTATCCAAATAAAACCTACATGATATTAAAGCCCATTAATTTTACATCGATATAGCGAGTTTAATCAAAATCGTCGGAACCGTTTCCGAGAAAATCGAAGAAAGGTGCAAAATGCATGGTATAAAGTGCCTCTTCTGGTAAGCTCATTTTGATGAAAAAAGTTTTGTCTCGTCTCGGGCGTATAGTTGTCTTAAATATGAAATTTCAGTTTCATAGGACTTACCGTTTCCGCCCGGGAGTTACCACACACACACACACACAGACCTTTTTGCGGGACTTGGTTATTTGGACTCAGGGGACCCTAAAACGTGTATTTCCGTAGAAAACTGGAATTCGAAAATTTTCACGATCGCAATACTTCCCCTTGTAAGTGAAAGTAAAAATAAGGAATCTCGGTTGAAACTGCATTAAAGTACCTTAACTAATCTTTTTTTTTTAGAATATATAAACATTATAGGCCAAGTAAACGTAATTTTGTAAACACAGCGAGGATTAAATTGAAATATTGAAAAATGCTACGAATTTAGTTTATAACCCAATAAAACTCCACCTCAAAATTTTAATAAACCGACTAATTATTTTCTTTTTAAAGGAGAATTTTCCCCATTCTTACCTTTTAAATGAAAACCAGATAATTTTAGGTTTTAGATGTTATTTTTTAAAATCCCGATTGTCACATACTGCTGACAGGTGCAAATCAATAAATAAAGTGAAAAAAAAAATCCTTCCAATAACCTAGGAAATGTATAGTTTTGACATTACATAAAAATATAAATTAAACACAATTTATTCCATTTTATAGGTTTTCACATTTGAAGCTATAAAATAAGAACAACGCTGCGATGATAGATTTACATATAAAAAAGATAGGAGACCTATTTAAATTTAACTGAATAAATTTATTTTTCTAGAATTATATTAATTATTTTTCAAATTAACTTTGCTAACTAATAAGGAGTCTAATCTTGACTAGACCTTAATTTTATTAAACCAAGTTACAATAATAGAAGCTGCACTCTGTCATTCCAGACGTAAGGCGTTACTAGAGTATGGAGTATATTATTTTGTTTTTATTTATTATGTTCTTGACTATAAAAGTGAGTGGACAGTGTCTTTCTTTCATAGATATAGATAAATAGCATTTTATAAGTAAAGGATTGCTCCGGAAACTTTCCTTGCCTATTATAATCATTGCCTTATGCCCCTTTTTTATTTTCCACTCCTATCCATCATATTATGGTAAAAGTCAATGATCATCCTACATTGCTAAAGTACACTTGCTTATCTAGAGTACACTCGAGGGTTTTCAGAGACCTTCTCTCTGAAGGAAGCGAATCGCAAATTTATTAGAAAAGTATCCTGCCCAAGTGAGAAAACGGAAATTGAAGTTGTTAGACGTAATAAGTTTCCGAAATACATCACTCGACTCGGTGATTCAATAAGCGGCGTCAGATACAAGAGCGAGTGGATTAATGAGCTAACTGGTCCGTGGGACCGCCAGTGAGCCGTTAAATAGACTGACGAGGAACCGGGCAATTTGCTGCCAGCCTCTTCTGCACCGGCAATTAATTGCGCCTCTCTCCATATCGTTCATTGCAGGCAACTCCTCCCCACCCCTACAAGTCGGCGAGCATGATAAATCGTTCCCCAAATAGGTCCTTCCACAAACGTCAGCCCCCACTACTTGTATAGTACCGCAACTTGATCTAAAGCTTCTTATTAAATTTATGCTTTTTAAATGTTCTTGTCACTCTTTTGACGTAAGGAAAGAATGTAAATGGAACGGCATCATTCGTTAATTAAGTTTCCAAAAATATATAAAAATAAATAAGCAGGGATTCGCGATTAGTATGCCTCTTTATACTTCTGCACCTATATAATGAAAGCTTTAAAACTATCTCATTTATATAAAGCTAATTCTACGGTCTGTAAATTACTGAAACCATTATTTTTGGACACCCCTATCCACATCTTATCAATTCAAATCCGCCTAAAACGGTGCAGACAAAAATATATTTTCATCATCTGGAAAAACAAAATAAATAAAAAAAACACGACTTTAGAAAACCGTATGTAAACAAAAACTGAAGGTAAAAACCGTTTTATATCTCTATATAAAATGATTTCCCGATTATTGGTTTCCGGAACTCCCAATCTGAATTACGCTACTTGGTTTTGATCGTGTTTTATGTAAGATAATTAAATTAAATTTTCTTTGGTGAAAAAAATAAAATTGTCTGTAAACAAGTCATGAAAAAATTATATCTTTAATATGAGTTATACAGACACATACGATATACCGTTGGAAAGCACAAGATTATAGAGAAGTTAATATGCAATATAATATGTCTTAAATGTTAATAGAAAGTTGTTATAAGCACATAAACTAATAAGCATATGTTATTGTTTGTTTATTTATTTAACGTCCCTTTATCGACGATGCTACAAATTTTGCCTATTCAGGTTTAATAAGAATAGGGATCTTTAACGAGTTCCTGACTTGGCACAGGCCTCGGGAACACCTTTTAACGTTCCCTCCGAACGACGGCATAACTAAGGATTTAATATTCCCATTAAAAAATCCTAGGACCACCTGCGGGTTCGAACCCTGGACCTTTGGCATAGGAGGCTGTTATGACAACCACCTTGCTACAGGTGACCTCATCATATGTTATATTTGTAATTGTGTAATGATAAAGGTTATGTTGATTCAGTGTTACCACTATACAGTATGTATATATATATATATATATATATATATATATATATATATATATATAAACGGATACACAAAAAAAGTAGCGCACTTTTAAAAAAAGCAAATTAACGAAAATGTATATCTGTATACATGTATGTAACAAAACAGTTGTTTCTCTCTGTTGAATTCAACTTTCAATAACGGGTATATTTGAATAACTGCCTGGAGCCTTGTAGGCATACTTCTAATTAGGTTTGCTACATCTTGCGGGATTTCTTCCCATTCTTTCGCTAAAGATGTTCTTAGCTTCTGTAAGTTTTCAGGAGGGTCTTCTTCTTAGCTTCTTCTCATACGTCTGTCAAGTTAATCCCAGAGATGTTTAATGCGATCTAAGTCTGAATTCGTGTTTCATTAAGATATTGCTGAAAACAGTTGGCAGTATGTGCTCCAGCATTGTCATGCATAAAAATATATATGTATATATTTTTTTTACACTGTTACCTCGGCTTTGTAGGCTGTTCGAATTAAAAGCCCCTCGCCCGGTAGTGAGACGTGAACTGGAAATCGGCTTAATCTTCAATTCGTTAATTAGGTTAGACTCTTTTCAGGTGTTAACCCGCTCAGCCACTCCGCCTTCCGAATTCGTATTTCGTGTTATTTCTATGGAATTCGAAGTCTACTGGTGTTTTAGTGAAATATTTTAATATTTCATGGAAAAAGTAGAATACCTTCTTTATCCCCGATAGCACTAGTTTCCTGCGTTCATTCCTTGGGAAGGCCATACAAATGTATTTCGATATAGCGCTTGAGGGGAGTCACAAAACCCGGGTCCCCCGCCTGTAGCTCGCTTCCAACTTATATGCAAATGTTGCATGTATTGCTCCCTGCTGGAAATGATAGAGAGGAATTTTCCAGGCCTACCTCTTTTGGAAGCCATTTTATTTTTTTTTTACGATTCCCATTCCCTGTATTGTTAAAATAGAAAATAAAAAGGAACAATTTTAATTACGTGTAAACTCCTACACAGCAAATATAAATAATAAGTTTTCTTTTTTTGTTGGCTCCTCCATTTTCATCGAGGGTTGTTTGAGATTACTTATAATAATAATAATAATAATAATAAATAATAATAATAATAATAGGCCTACCGAACCCGAAGGTTCGATGCCGATACCACCAAACTTCGCCTGCACAGACTCGTCCAATGTTCACCGGTCAAGCCCAAGCCCCCGAGATCAGCCTTAATGCAATCCTCCCATCGACGCTTCGGCCTACCTTTCGGACGCCTACCAGTCGGTTCAGCGAATACCAACTTTCTCGGAATCCGTTCCTCACTAAGCCCAACAACTTTACGCGCCCATTTGAGTCTCCGCGATGCTATCAACTCAATTATATTCACAGGGTTCAAACTCCGCAATTCCGCGTTGTGCAACCTTCTAAACTCCCCAGTGGCCTCATCTCTCTTCGGACCAAATATTTTACGCAGCACCTTATTCTCGAAAACCTTAAGCCGTTGTTCATCCTTCAAAGTAAGCGGCAACGTTTCGCATCCGTAAAGAACCGTTGGAAGAATAATAGTTTTATAAGTTCTAACCTTTAAGTTTTTAGACAGAAGCCGCGAGCTAAGCAATTTACCAATCGAATAATAACACGCATTTCCCACCTTTAACCGGGACTTTATTTCTTCCTGGATTTTGAGATTACTTAAGTGAGATATATTTTTTTTCTTTGTATCTATTTAAAACGGATTATAAAAATATAGCTTTAGTATTTCTTCTTGATTTGGAAAAAATCATATACGTAGATATGTCTATCATTTACTGTTTTTCGCAGTCAGAAGAGTTCGCAAACGGATGGGCGGAATCATCAATTATAATAGAACGTCAGGAAACATTTACATGATATTAGAGCCCAGACAATTTTTCATCGAAATGGAGAGTTTAATTAAAATCTTTAGAACCGTTTTTTGAGAAAAATCTTAAAAAAGTGAAAAATGCATGTTAAGTAAAAGTAAAAAAAAAAAAAAAAAAAAAAAAAAATATATATATATATATATATATATATATATATATATATTACACAAGTGATTTATGTTTAGGCGTTTCAGTCCTTCTATCAATAATAAACGATGTAAATGCATAATTTAATTGTTCCAATTGTATATAGATTTGTTTGTCTGCAGACACTGAAACTGGTGATTTAAACTAGTATTTACTATCGCACGGTGTGCGATGTCAGGTACTCGTTAAAGATCCCTATCCTAATAAAACCTGGATAGGTAAAATTTAGGTCACCCACTGTAGCATCGTCCGATTAGCCTCAGTAGCATAAAGTGACGTTAAATAAATAAACAAACTATCGCACGGTACATCTACAGTAAAATTGTAATAAGAATTATATTAAGTCCTACGAAGTTTGGGTACTAGTATTATGCAATTTTGATGATTAGTATTATGCACCGATCTGTGCTAAATTGTAAGGAGATTTCAGCAGAATTTGCTTTATTACCATAAACAAAAAAACACCGCCTGGTCGAGGTATTTCCTTAATATATTACTTCTAGGAATAATTAGTTGCTTATTTAATTTATAAAGACTAGAAGTCAATCCCACTTTAATTACTAGCTTATCCTAGTGCAGCATAAAGCCGGTATAAAAGGCCCTGTTTCTCTATAATTAAAGGAGGAGCGCCCCTACCCTTTCCCCTCCCTTTCAGCTGCAAAAAAAGGAAATAATTAAAAACCTCGGTTGCATTTTTTATGCTTGTATAAAAGAAAATTAAAGCTGGGATACTTTTATTGCAACATCATCAATACTGTCTGGTTTAATGGCTAGTCCATGCTGGAATTTTATGGAACTAATGTACTTACCTAATATTAATTTTACTTTTTTTGGTTTTCTGAGATATCTTTCCGTAATTGAAAACTCTTGTTACTATTCTAATTTTTGACACAAAGATATATTCCTCAAATAATAAATTAAATGAGAAAACTTATTACTGGAATAATTTTGTATTGATTATCACTATTGGTTTTTGGTTTTTTTTTAATTTTTAAACGGATCAGAATAAAATATTGGCTCAAACATAAATTTTGCTTTATTCGATAAAGTTTTCTTTTTCAAATATGTGTTGAATTGTTGACATCAGTTGATTTATGTAAAATTGATAATGATGAAGTGACAATGGTTGACTGTGTGTATATATGATTGAAGTTGGTTGAGGGTGCAGTCAATTTAACACACAATTAAGCGTAAACTTAATTTATTGGTGCCGACGTTTCGGCCTAAATTATAGGCCTTCTCCAGGGTGGTTGTGTGAGCTGAGAAGGCGTCAGTTAACAACCAAATGGTGTAATTTAGGCCGAAACGTCGACACCTATAAATTAAGTTTACGCTTTATTGTGTGTAAAATTGACTGCACCCTCAACCAACTTCAATCATAAAATTGATAATTATCAATATATGAAGTGCACAAATCACTTATAAGCCCTAAACATAAGGCTAAAACTTTTTTACTGAGTACTTTCGAGGCATTCTAAATTGAAAGAACAGTATAGATTAAACACAACATACATACTTAATGAGACTCATTGTCCAAAAAGTTACTCTTACGTCAAATTCAAATTTTCAAATAAAAACTCTCAGAAGCATAACGAATTCTCTATGGTGCATTAGCAACATTGCATATAGACTTTTATATGTCAGCAGTCAGTGAACAAATTCGGAAGCTGTACAAACGTTTTCGCGACAGCTTAATGGACATAGTAACACATTAATACAAAAAAAAGAAAAAAGTGTGCGCTTAAAGTAACACATTAATACTTTTTTTTTTTTAATACTTTACTATTTATTGATATTTACAACTGTATTATTATATACAACAAGTAAATGTGGTGGTAAATGAAATACATGTAGAGACGCTACCCATTGGTAGCGCTCTAAAAATATTTTAAACTAGAAGGTCTCGGGGCCATCTTCTTTTCAGACGCCTCTGTGGATTATCAGGAATTGAAGAGGATGATAGGATAGAAACTAGTGGATTAGAGTGGAAATGGAGTTTTTCATGCAATGATTAGTACCTGGTTCGGGCTAGTTCAATAACATATGGGATATTAAGGTCTTTATGGATAAGCTTATTCGTGACAAAGGAAGGAGCGTTAAGGATTTTACGAAGGATTTTGGATTGTAAAGATATGATACGAGAAGAATTCGATGGTTTAGTAGAGCCCCATAGCTCTACCCCGTAAGTCCATATCGGTCTTATGATGGTCATATAAATAAGTCTTTTGTAATTAAGTGGAAGGTTGGAGCGTTTGTCTAGTAAGTGTTGAAGCAGTCGAAAACGTCGAGCAGTTTCTTGTCGTTTAAGTCTTGTATGGGGATTCCATGTCAGACGTTTGTCAAGGTGGAGTCCTAGGTATCGAATCTGTTCAACAGGGGCTAGTGGAGTGTCATTAAAGGATACTGTAGGGCAGGAAGTCATTGGTTTACGACGTAGGGTAAATGTTATCTGGTGGGATTTGTTAGAACATTAATACTAAAAAAGTATGCGCTTAAGACCGCTTAGCAGAAATGTAAACTTCATTGCGAATCGTAATTCATATTTATAGTAAATAATATTTACACTTAAAAGAGTACACATTGACTTCCATTTCTCACTTAATCACTTTATTTCATAAGCTTTTCATATTTGTTGACGTTTCGTGGCTGTTTCCCCATTTTCATTATATAATTGCTATTTCATATATCACCCATCATTTTATTTCATAGCACACTGCTATTTGTTCTTATTGGTGTTCATTGGCTCACTGTTTCTAACTTGAAGAACTTGAAACTTCAAAAATGGTGAAACTTCAACTACCTACACCCCTCACAAGTAGGATGAGGGTCCTCATGACATAAATTGGAAATGTGAATCAAGCCAGGAACTGATGCCACTGGGTATCGTTCACGCCTAAAAACCCTTACCCTACCAGATGCTCTGTCAACTTCAAACAGGTGTGAATAGAAAAATATATATAATAAAATGCCTTTTTTATTGCAATCATTATAACCAATTGTTTTTATTATTATTATTAATTTTTTTTAAACTACTTCAATGTTTTAGGATATACTACATTCATTTTCTTGGAATATAGAAACAGGGTCATGAAATATTTTCTAAAATTGCCTCTATGGCAAAGGGTATTCCCAGTCCATTTTGATTTGTTTACACCCTGTTGTGAAAATTGTTTAGTGTATTTTAAATTATTTTAGGGACTTCCTTCCGCTTTTGAGTCTTGCAAAATTTCCTATGAATTTTGTCACTACTCTTTAAATATTCTCAAATTCGCAGGGCAGGCAGGTATCATGGTAAAATTCCCGATGCCTTGGTTCTAAGGCGGTTTTATATTACTTCTTATCTTCAAACAAAGTTAACATTAAAGAAAGAATTATACTGAATTTTGATTAAAGCATTTATTAGGTTATAGGTTAAATTAGTAATAACAATTACAGCTTTGAATGTTATGTAACATTTTACATTTTACTTTTATTCGCATTTACTTCACTTCTTTATAAAGAATTAATTTTATTATTATTATTTTTCAACTTTCAATGTTTTGGAATAATAGCAAACTTTTTTTACTTAGAAAATTGAAACATAATTATGAAAAACCAATGAGTCATTCCATACGTGGAGTACCTAGACACTTCACTGTAAATGCTTAAAATTCAATATTTTACCTATTCTTGAATACATATTGTTTATTTTCATATAGTTGGTTTGAAATGTTAAAATATTTACTGAACTTTACTTCCAATATATAAGATTATAAGCTCAAGAATAATATATCAAATGGATAATATTTCTTTTCTTTTTTTAATATAATTTATAAATGCATTACTGCATTAATGTTTTTCATTTTCCACAAATTAATAAATTTTAAGAAATATTTGTTTATTTATTTCATTATAGAGAACAGAACTGTATGAGAATTGATATATGTAAATAAATATATATTCGTATTTAAAGAAGTTATTTCAACAATATTAAAAAAAAAATTCGTAAATAATAAATTTTATGTATTTTAATATAAGATATAATACCACCGTATTCGAATTCACGCCTGCAAATGCGCACATATTGACTTGTACACAGGCCCATATACGTTTTTAGACCAGTGGAATACGGCCCACACCAGTGGAATATGACCGTATCCCTTTGCATACCTGTGAAATTCGGGCGTATACCTGTCCACATCTGTGAATATATTCGTTTTCGTATTTTTTTTTCTAGAAATATGAATGCAAACGTATTTACATAACTCGATCTTCCAGAATGCATTCGTATTCGTATTTCCCAATGCGATTTTGCCCATCTCTGCCACACACCGCACATGAGAGGAGAATCTAACCAGTGTCAGAACTCCAGAATAGATACTTGCAATGAATTAGACGCAAAATTACAATAAGAAAGGCATTTTTTTTTTTTCACTCCTGTTTGAAGTTGACAGAGCATCTGGTAGGGTAAGGATTTTTAGGCGTGAACGATAGAGTAATACCCAGTAGCATCAGTTCTTGGCTTGATTCCTATTTCCTATTCATGTCATGAGGACCCTCATCCTACTTGTGAGGAGTGTAGGTAGTGACCATTTTTGAAGTTTCAATTTCTTTTGGCACACCACACACAGATTTTTGTAGGCTGCGTGTGAGGTAGATCGTCACGCTCTGAAGTAAATGGCCAAATTATTATCTGCCCAGGGATATTGATATTTTATCTGACCATCCCCATCCTCGGAGGGTAATTTTTGGGTACTAAGCATTCATTGTGGTCTAAAAACCGATCCATCAGTGTCTGATACGACATATTGTTCTATCCTCGCTCATCTGTTTACTCAAACAGGCAATATATACACCACTTTCTTTTTTTTTACTCTCCTTTTTTTTTAATCTTGTCATTTTCCCAGCATAATTAATTTCCCCTATAGATCCAACCTCGTAAACGTATAATATGTAATTAAATTACATATCTACTATTTAAAGTAAAATGATGATTTAACGTTTTATCTTTGGAATGTCCAGGGACACCTCTGTAACCTGATTCTGCGTTTAGTTAAAGTAGCTTTACCCTTCACACCGTTTTAAGTACTTCCTGGCATCCTTTCTCTTCCAAGTTATCCGATATTAACGTACATCTAGGATATATTTTCATTTAAATCATCCGTCCACTCCCACTACACTCGTTCGCGCCCTTCAGACCTGTATATAACCCCTTATCGAACCGAAGCTTTCGAAAGATCTTTTCTTAACCCATCCTCGTCCGTATGGAATTCTATTCCTTCTTATATTCGTCATTCCAATACTCTACTGGCCTTCACATCCCATTTGCTCAAACACTTCCTGCTTATCCAATTTTCAAATACCCCAACTGATTTGCAAATTTAAATAAAAATTAGTAAATAAAGCAGAGAGTGTATTTTTAGTATATTTTATTTTTTATCGTTTTTAAAGATTTATGTATTTTATTTCACTCATTTTGATAAGCATTGTAAATAAATTGTTAATTAAGGGTTCAAACCTTCAGATGGTCCTACGATTTTTTAATGGGATTAAAGAATCCTTAGTTATGCCGTCCTTCGGAGCGGACGTTAAGGGGTAGTGCCGAGTCTGTACTATGTCAGGTACTCGTTAAAGATCCCTATCCTAATTAAACCTAGATAGGCAAAATTAAGGACTCCAGCCTCGTCCGATTAGCCACAGCAGCAGGAAGTGACGTTAAATTAATAAATTTTAGATAACACTTTAATTTTTATTTTCTTAGCAGGCAGGTCTCGATGATGAATAAACTCTAAAATAACAATTAAAGTTTTATCTGCTAATATAACTCTTTTCCTTGAACCAATCAGGTGTAGTGGACTACGGTGAAATGAGACTACCAGTTATAACGAAACTGGCTGACAGATGATTGGCAATAAAATTGTACACACTCGAAAAAGAGCATGATTTGATGGATTGAGCTTCTGTTGACTGACATTCTCAGTATTTGCTTCTTCAATAGGTTCCCCACGTAAGGTTTTTCAATTTCCTTTGACTGAATGGATCTAAGACTTCGGTTTGTCGCAGCTGTGAAGCTTGGTAACCTCTCTACGTTTCATTCCCTGGAGGTCTGTGATATAAGAGACATTCCTTTCTTTGCACTCATATTAGTCGTGTATTCTTTTCCCCATTTTATTTTTCTACCGCAATCAGTATGGAGAGAGAAACGATTGCTTTTTGGATTACAACTTCCTCATCATCCCTTGTTTGTACTATAGATGGGCAAAGACACAATCCCAAGTTCAAAGAGAAGACCTCATTCTATCCCTCAACTTTCTCTAACAAATAGACACATAGCATGGTCTAATGAAATCAAATATCTGGGGTCTAGTCATGGATAAAAGACTGACTCAATTTCCACTCAGTGGAACTCAGTTTCCATTCTCCCACCATGCGCCCTGATGATGACCCACTAAGGGGGTCGAAACGTTGGCAAACAATAAATAGTTGAAACTATTTAGTTGTATCATTTAATGACCGCCACCCGGACTAAATCCTTCCAGCAATACTATTTTTATGTTAATATGTAATTACCTAAGAGACTAACTTTGGGACAGAATTATGTATGTTTAGTATATTTTTAATATTTATTTCAATAAATATTATTTTAAAAAATTCAACGTAAGAAGTATTTTACCTGAATTCTTCGATCACTGAACTACTGAGAGAGTGTAAACTCCTGAGTATTTCGTTTTTCTCATGTTCTCATATTTATTTTACTTTCAGTATATTTGAGTAGGTATTTTATAAGGCTTCCAATGTAAGACTTGTTAACTACATATGTATTATATATTTCGGATTTCAACATTTTGAGGTAAGTTAATAAGTTTTTTAGACCACATTTTCTTATCATTTGACAATAATTTTTAACTCTTGAGATTCATTTGATATTAAGGCCTTATATTTATTTTTTTTAGTCGCAGAATAACTTGACATTTGACGTTTTAAGCACTCGAGTATCATTTATAAAAATTATTTAAAAGAATCTGTTAGGAATTGAATTAGTCTTATGTTTATATTCTCCAATTTTTAATTTTATTTGTTTTATTTTGTGATTTATTATGTGCAAGCGCGACATGCATTTGTTTTATTCTGTTTGAAACAGCTGTTAAATGACCACGGGGCAGAGTGCATTCTGGGATTGAGAGTTAATGGATTCACTCGCGAGTGTAGACGGTGTTTAATTAAGTTGGTTGTCGCTGAATGTCGCATATTTTTCGTATAATCGCAACTCGCACATCATCCTAGAAGATTGTCTCAGAATTGTCGCATGGAGTAGGAGTCGCAGAAGGAAAGAAAGTAACATCGCAGGCGGGAGGGGAAGGAAGTCATCACGGATAGAAAGAATCACCGTTTTCACACTATAAACAGTATTTTGTTTTATTTTAATTAATATAAGCTTGTTCATGTTCTCTCTTTTATTATTTCATTTATTTACCCTCAACAAAATTACACGGATTGACAGATAATTCAGCGATTCATATTAACGACCGAGTTGAGGCTGCGAGCAAACGCGTTAGTCGCCCCTCTTCCCAACAGAATCAATAATAGACAAAAATATGACCTAAATAAGTTGTCAATGGTGGGATCGTTACTATTAGTAAAAAACTCTGATTACGTAGGAAAAATAAAAAGTACTATCTGTTTCAGTACTTAATTCAGCGTTCTGTTAATTTGAGCAAAATAATACTCCGTACGGAACATTTGTACTCGTAATTTGTGTATTCGCCAATTTCTTGTTAGTAATAACGTTTTTTATGTTGAACTTCATTAGACTGATAATATCCATGTAGAGTCTTTTAGTATTGCTTTTAGTTAAATATGTTTTAACGTAGATTGCCTCCAGCGCTGCTCCTTTAAGCTTACTATTGTACCAAAAGGAAAATAATTTGTTTAATAAATTTAAATTGCTGTTGCATAAAATTTAATAAGGTTTTTATCACATTTGTCAGGGACTAATAACTTATTTAACGGTTAATTGATAAATAAAACGCTTCTTATTCATGTATGATTTTGAAAAATATTTTTTTTTAAACAACCAGTATTATTATTTTTATTAGATATTTCAGAGGACCTTAGTGAAACATGAGAGCGTGAACTACAAAACTTCTTACTTCAATTTTTTCTTTTACGCGCCTACATATAAAATATATAGATAGAGAGTTTTCGATCGTGTAAATTTTCGATTTAATTTTTTTTTTAAACATAATCATGTAACAGTCAGAGCTGTTAAAGGTAATAGGGAATGACAATAACGTGTATCTACGTATCTAAAACTTTTTTGATTGTTTTTGATAATAATTTTTATTCAAATATTAAAAGTAAGTGTTTCCATCAAAACTCAATATAGTTATTTTTCTGTTTGTTCTGTATCTTACTTATATGTAAAATATCAGTAAAGTAAAAATATAGAACGGGAAAGTATTGTGTTCGTAATAATTTTTAGATTCGAGTTCTTTACAAGAATACACCTTTGGGGTTCCACTGTGAGTGGTACGTTTTAGCTCAAAAACGTTGTAAGAATTTAAAATTTTATTTTCAAGACAGGTATATGTTTTGGATTTTACAACTCTAAAACAAATAATAATAAATAAATAATATAGAAATAGAAGAGTCACATAACATAGAATTATTATTTTACTAGTTTCTTAAAATTATCTGACAAGTTTGATTAAATTCTAATAACTGGTGTAAGTTTAAATTGGATTTAATATCTTTTAGATTTCATCCTTATTGGAATAGCCTGACTGTTTCATGTCGAATTTTCGTATTGTCTCCTTCTAAAGTATCATTAATTCTTTAGAATCAAAAGAACTACTCTTGTTTTTTGATACTATTGACAAAAAAAAAAAAAAAAAACGCGGCAAATTATTACACAATGGTTTATTATTTTCAAATAACTATATTCCTATATTGTGAATATAACTGTTTATAGCTGCTAATATTTTTAATTTCGCTAATATTCAATAACAATTGAGTTTTTTGGAATTAAGTCTGATATAATTTGTGACTTAAATAAATAGATCACATTTTTTATTTATTTTTGTTTCTGTTTATTGCGCTTTACTGATTCTAAAACTGTATACATATTTTTTTTTCTGTATTCAAAAATAACTGAGTTATAGGTGTATATTTATGAGTGAAATTTCAATTTTGTTTTTCTTTTCTTTTTTATAATTATTTGTAGTTTTTTTATTAAAAACACATTTTTTCTCTATCTTCGAAAATATATCAATTTTCTTCCTTTTTCCTGTTTTTTGTTTATCGCGGTTTACTGATTCAAAACTCTATACATTTTTTTCTCTATCCAGAAATACTTTTCTTCAAATAAGAAATAGTAATGATAGATGTATAATATATGGTTGGAAAGTTAAAGATTTTAGAAAAAATGTTAACTCACATAAAATGTTATGGAATTAGCATAAAGTTAAGTGTCATTTTTAGATGATAATTTGTACTGTTATATTATTTAATGTAAAATCAATGTTTCTATCAAAATTCAATGTAACCCTTTTTTCAATATTAACGCTATTTAAACCTTCTAAAACTGACTTTTACGTTAAGAAATTAAATAACAACATTGTTTGTTCCGCTCTCAAAATTGTTTACCAAAACTTGAGAAGAATACTAAAATATGGTCCCTGGACGCAATATATCTTCGACAAACTTTTACCCAGAAGACAGTGGATGCAGGCCAAGACGTTGCACAATATTTCGCCGTGACCTCTTTTCTTGAGATTAATAGAATGCAATTAAAGAGGGCTGAAACCTATCTGGCAAACCCAGTTGGCTGTACTTGCCAACTATTTTTACTGAGGCGCCGTCAATAAGTCCGAATGCTTCGAAGGGGGTAAGGACCCCACCAGTATTTAGGATCTGGGTTAGTAATGTCGAGCTCCCAGAAAGATTATTACACCGATAACACTTATGACTGTTTTTGTTTTTTTTAAATCTACAAAATTTAAGGTACTTTAGAGGAAGAGAGTTTACAATATCTCGGCATTTAAGCGCGGTCAGACTATTTCAATAAGAATGAAACCTACATTAAATTAATAGAATGCAAAAGAGTAATAAGTTTATTCCCTATTCGAAACTTTATATTACATTTTACAACTTTTTGTATCAGAAACTTCGACTGTTTCTTATATCGTAAAAAAACGAATAATTTGATAATAAAATAGTTTTGCTCTTTTATTCTTTAGTTGGTCATCGAATTCGTCCAACTCGCATATTTAGCCGTACTTTATCAACTTCATTAAGATGATATGGTTTATCTTTTAGAATGTGCAAATTTAAAGGTACTTTAAATAAAGAAAATTTAAAACATCGGTATTTTATTCCTGCCAGACTATTTCAATCAGAATGAAACCTACATGACATTAAAAGTCCATTTAATTGTTCATTTATATAGCGAGTTTAATAAAAATTTTGAGCTGATTTGAAAAAAAAAAATCGTAAAAAGGTGCAAAATGCATTGTATAAAATTGCACTTCTGGTTAGTTGTTTTTTATGAAAAAGTTGCTGTAACATCTCGGGCATATTTAATGTCTTAAATATGAAATTATAGTTTCGAACACTTTTTCGTTTTAGGTTCTTGACTAAAGTTTATTAGATTTCACATTGATTTAGTGAGTTTAATTAAAAACCGTTTGAGTCATTTTAGAAAACAGTAAGTATAACGGTGCATAAAGTAGAATTTCCGGTCAGCCTATTTTTGTGAAAAAGTTGGTGTAACATTTTGGGCTTAAAGTTGTATTTAATTTGAAATTTTAGTTTCGAACGGATTTTTTTCATGCTATTCATTCCACACACCTTTTTTTGGGACTTGGTTATTTCGGCTCAGGGAACCCTAAAACTTGTATTTCCATTTAAAGCTGGAATTAAACAATTTTCACGATCGTTGTACTTTCCCTTACTATATATGAAATATATGAATGGATTAAGGATTGTAATAAGGGACTAAACATTAAGGATGTATAGTCGAATGTTAAAATTATCGTAGGTAGAAATAATCGGAAATCGGTCTTTTTTTGTTTTATATTTTAATTTTTTCCGTCGTTTCGGCACAAAATTGGATGGCTCACATGTTTGAGCCGAAATTTCGGCAAAATTAAAATATTAAAAAAAAGACTGACTCCCGCTTATTTCTACCTATGAAAGTAAGAATTATTAACTTCGTTATCCTGTTAAATACTAGATAGCTCAGTTCATATCTTGAACATTGATAAAAACTTCCTCCAGAAGAAATGCATCCTTGATTAGATCAATATTAGATCCTTACATGGACTGCTTCCCGTTACAACTCAACAGGATGTCATTAGGTTTCGACTAAATTAACTACGACATTCTCCTAAGAGTTGTCTAGAATATATCAGGGTGACTCAAGCATCCTGCGACGTAATAGGTATCGTAACGTAGGGGTTCCTAAGACAGCAACGAGATTATTACACCCACTGATTTATATATGTAAATCCTGTTCGTTTGAGTTAGAGGCGGCGAAAGGTGAGCAAGCATAGTTGCATGACTGACTCAACGGAATTAATTTACAAAGATACTTTTTATAATAATTGCTGATTTGATACTTATCGATTGATATTCTAATGTTTTATAATATCCAACTTTTTAACTGGAGAGAAAAACCAAGAATTTAATGGACCGTATGAATGCAGAATTTTTGTGCAAATTTTATTTTATTGGATCTTATGAATGGAATGATTTTTACGTTAATTATGTTCGTCCCAGATGATATTCTGATTGGTATTAATAGGGTGTGACTTGGTATATAAATAGTACTACAATACTGTCTTCTGAGATACAACCAACATATTTAGTTACTATCTTAACCATATAGATAAAGATACAGTAGTAATAGTAAGTAGAAATAATGAGTCAGTCTTTTTTTAATATTTTAATTTTTCGTCGTTCGGCTCCAACTTGTCACCTATCATCTGGGCATTACTGAGCCATGTCAAGGATAAACTTCAGTTACCTACGATAATTTATACAGTTGACTCTACATCCTCAATACAGTCCTAATGTATGTATCAAGGATTTGAAAGAGTAGTAGGAGGTGGGAAAGATATTTAATTGTTGAGACGAATCTTTATCACCAATTAAGTTATCAGCAATGAATACACACTTGGCTTGTTGAAAGTAACGAAATATACCGAAAAGGATGAACCTAATCTTTGAGATTAAAGTCCAAAACTCCAACCTTCCATTCTTTTAAGAGTCTTAACTTGTGTAAACGCATTCCTTATCTCACATTACCACGTTAAAATCAATAGTTATTAAAAAAAACCCGTTCGTCGTACAACCTTAGCTCTGCGAAAATACTCTCATCACAATTGGAAATGTGAAAAAAAAAACATCGCACACACCCTCACAATCGGTCAAAAACACACCCTTGCACGAGCACGCAGACCATTTTTAAAAAAATATTTGGACTCAGGGGACTATAAAACATATATTCCCGTTGAAAATTCAGATCCCAAAATTATTAAGATTGCATTACAAACATGTATTAAAGTTCTATTTGTGTCTAATTTTTTTAACTGTATTTACTTTCTAATAAATAATTACTCATGAATAATAAGACTTTTTTTTTTTTGTTGCAGGTAAACAGTTTTGTCTAATACTCCATCTGTCAGTTGTAAGTACTCATAGTTATGTTTTAATCGGAAGAAAATAACGTGTTTTTATAAATTACGTTACTGTAGCTTTTATGTGACAATTGAGAGAACCGCTCAACCGCCCCTTTTTTTCTCCAATTTTTCTGTACCCACGAAATAAAACCTAGGTGGGCCCAATGATGGAGTTGGTTTTCCAGGTTTAAATTTAATACATATTTATCCTTCCGAAACCGGTTTCGAACCATGTTTCAGTAATTCGGTTAATTTACCCTCATGGACAGTAATGAAGAATACATAACCTCATAACCACCGCATAACATTATGTCCTAAGTCTTGTTCACATCTTCAGAGTGAAGTGGAAAAAGATGGAAACATTTTACTTAAATAGTTTCGCCTGGTTTAGTAGCTGTGAACCCTTGCCAACACCCCATACCGGAAACTTTGTGAAAAATATCTCAAGCAATGGTTTCTACTTTTATAAGAGATTGTTTTTTGACCTCCTGGTTCTTCAAGTATAGCTGGATTCCATTTCTTAGAAAAACTTAGCTGGAATTAATTCAGGAGTAGGTGGCGATGGGTACAGACATTCCTCATGTTTGAAATGCCTGTTGTACAAATTAATATCATTTCATTCAAATGAGGTGAGTGACAGGTGTAAATAAGATAAAGTAAAATTGAAATTAAAATATAACAACTAAAAATTCATTTCATAATAGTACAGTGGAAAATAAAACCAGAGCACTGCTTACGGGAGGAAGGATTCTTTATTGTTGATTCTAATTAATTGTTGGGTTATTATAAAGTTTATGTTCAAATGTAAATATTGAAGCTCAATGTGGCAGTCTAATATCTCTGTTATACTGCGACTTATTACTACAGATAGTTTTAGATTTCGTATTTGTGGTTGTGTGGCAAGTGCTCAAGTCTACCAACCTATAGGTTGTGAGTTCAAATATAGGTCCCGTTAGATCTTTTCGAGGCATATAATTAAAATGGAATGGACATCTTCCCGGGTATGTGTGAGGTCCGTCATTCAGCAGGTGAAGAGTACTCACAAAAATAGGTGGAGAGTAGTTATGACGTTACCCTATAACAATCATCAAGAAACGCATGTGTATTCTTCCAAGAGACTACACTGCGGAGCCAATGCCCTAAGCAGCCGTCGCGCCTACGAAGACTAATCTGATAACAAAATGCAATTATGTGTAGGAGAATGATTGCTATTTTATTATCGGTAATGAACTTTACTTATAGCCTTATAATATCTGTGGCGGTCGTGAATAAGTGGTTAAGTCAAAATCTTTTATTTTACAGGTGAGCGACTTAAACTTTACGTATTACCCAAAATAGAGTTATATAACATACAGCTTTCTTTCCACCTAAAATTTCTTTCACCAAGAAATTTCTTTAATCCAATTTAACACGACGTGGGAGACGATCTGAGGGAGCGATACGTGGAGTTAACTCATTTTTTATATAACTCGAGTTATCCAGTTTTTCACGACCGCCACAGATATAATTTATATTATTACGTTGCTGATACGCTATCACGAATAGAGGAAGCACATTTCCTAGACTATGATTTGATTACGACTGTCCAAGCAGAAGATTTACTCAAAAAGTTGCTACAACGTGATATGAACCGAGCTATCTAGTATTTAACAGCTAGTATTATGCAAATATATGACCTGTATTGTTTTATAAATCTTATTTATTTATTTATTTTATTTTTTTTTTTTTTGTATTTTTTTAAGTATCGAGAATTATTTTATTTTATTTTATAAACATGAAATAACGTGTATGAAAGACAAAGAAGAACTTCGATTATGTACTTGTTGTGTACCTAATGATTTTTCTTCAACTCGTTTTTATTTTTTAAATAAGCGAAAGAAGTCTGGGTTGTATTATATTTTATCTCGATTAAAAAAGTTAAACTATTTTAATGATAAAAGAACATTTAATATTGGGTAAAATGTAAAGAGAAATTGGTTGGGGTTGCTGTCATGAAAACACTTCAATTAAGTAACCTTAGCATATTAGGTAAACGTTTCGGGCCTGTATAGACAGTAATTATTATTTAATTATTATATATATATATATATATATATATATATATACACATACATATATTAGTTTTTAAAGTATCGAGATATTTTATTTTATAAACATGAACTATCGTGTGTGATGATATGAAAGACCAAGAAGTTTGATTATGCACTTGTTGTTTTCCTAATGATTTTTCTTCAGCTTGTTTTTATTTAAATTCTTACGTGATATTCCACTTTAACTCGATTAAGAAAGTTAAACTATTTTAATGATAAAAAAACATTTAAAATTGGGTAGAATGTTTGTAGGTAGAATGGGGTTGCTGTCATGGAAACACTTCAATTAGGTAACTTTAGTTTATTCGGGCGAATTCGGGCCGAAACATTGACTCGATCAATTAATTTTACTTAATCAAAGTATTTCAGTGTCTGCACCCCCAACTTACGTTTCCTTATGTTGAAATGTATTGATTGGATTCGTCACAAACTTAATATTAACCCTTATATTAATTATCCCTTCCTCCTCTCCTTACTTCTCAGGTTGATTATAGAATAGATGTTTGGCCATTTATTTAGTATAAAATGATCGTGTAGTAGATTTTACAAGATTAATTTTAAAGCTTATTATTTCTCTCATACATCCTTCAAAAGATGTTATGGCGTGTCTCCTGTTGTATGACAATTACCGTAATGTCATTCTCTTGGCCTCTTATCTACTTGGAAATGGCCCTTTTGGCCTGAGGATCCATGA
Source organism: Piezodorus guildinii (assembly GCA_023052935.1). NCBI lineage: Eukaryota > Metazoa > Arthropoda > Insecta > Hemiptera > Pentatomidae > Piezodorus > Piezodorus guildinii. The sequence goes on from CM041292.1 coordinate 145,344,218, forward strand.
ACTGCTCTCGCTTTGAGGGTAGTTTGCCGCTGAAGCCGGCTAGTTCATTATGCAACAACTCAAAATGAAGCCTTTGAGGTGGCTGTTGGGGTTGCTTTGTGTTCGATTTGACCGCTCTCCTAGTGGCGAGCACACTCACACACACTCGCTCCCTCTAAGGGTTAGACCAATCGATCTGTTCGTCTTAACAGTGCATACTTGGCTGATCAATGCAGTTTTCTCCTTTGAAGTTTCAAGCATTTGTCTTTGTAGTGTACATAAAAGGAAACATTTTTTTTTTGTTCATTTGATGTAAGGTTCTGGTCATAGGAATTGTATCGCCAATGCTGTAATTTCGTATGGTGATAATTGTATTCAATATTTTTTTTCCACAAGTATTTATTTAAGATTATTCAAATTTTTAATCTAGAAAACATCCTCACACAAGACTAAATGAAACGACAACCAAACTGCTTGAAGATACCGGTTACTACAACACTTACTCGACAAACATCCAAAACTTCCAGTATAATCCAAAAGATTCATTTACCTCACTATTATCAGACCTATTTGGACATATGGAATCGAGCTTAGGGGCTTTACTAATCTATCTAATTCTGCCCTCATCCAATTAGATAATCCTTACAATCCAAAATCCTGGATGCCCCTTATATTGTCACAAAGCAACTCCTCCATAATGACCTAAATATCGCATTTGTTGCAGACATAGTCCGTGATAGATACACCTCTTTTCATTCTGAACTCCCTGCCCACACAAATCCACTTGTCCGTTATGTATCTTCCTTAGATATTCCTGATAACCTCCTAGGCGATTGAAAAAAAGGTAGCCTCGGAACCTACAGCCTTAAATGCCGGCCTTTAGAAGGGACATAAAATGGTATTTATCCAATGCCGAACCTGGATCGGCAAAATTTAGTACTCCCGCTGTAGTATCGTTCGATTAGCCACAGTGGCATAAACTGACGTTAAATGAATAAACAAAAAATCCACCTTAAGTAGTTATATATTCCTTTATAATAAATATTTTATTGCACAATAAAGTCTAATGAGAAAAAGAAGTTTTTTGTTTTTTTTCCCGTAAATAATGGGATATGAATTATAATATACAATGGCAATGATAGAAATAGCCGGATAGAATCTCAGATATGTTTTATTATATTAGGACTTAAATTAATAGAAAATTGGGAAAGTCAAGAAATAATACTTATACAATGAAAACCTGTCCGAAAAGCTTAATGTCTTAATTGACAATATGGTCGCATGAGAATTGCATGAATATTTATGACAGAAAGGAAATATAATTAAGTTTCCTAAATATAAAATTTTCTAAAAATGGATTCTTAAGTTTTAATTTATTATGCTGACACTGAAATCTCTCTTATCAAAATCGGTGAGACACGTTTGGGATACTCTCCCGGCTAGTCCAGAACTAGCCAGAATGTCCAATTCCTCTAATTTATGCTTTAGAAAAATAATAATACATGAAGCATTTTTTTTTTTATATCAAGAAAACAAATTTATTATAATTTTACTATACACATACTATAATACATAAAATCACCAGTCCAGGAATGCTTGTGCGTATAATTTGTTCCTATAAAAAAGGCATGACCGCCAAAATCTAAAACAATCTATGTGCAACTATTGCTTGTTTTAGGAGAGTGTGAGATATATGATCAATACTTCCGAAACTTAAATTTATTCAGGAAAAATCGAGTATTACTAGTAAATAAATCTCGCAATATTAAAAAGAATTTATTTCACAAACTATAATAGATAAACCTAAAAAAAAAAACACGTTGACATAAAAGGAACCATAAGACCTTAGTAGTCCATAAACCATACCCTAGCCTATACAATGAAATGTCACTTAATTTCATTCTTTTGATCAGTATTTATATTTAATTAAATCTTTACTAGAGTTGAGTTATTAAGGAATAACATTGTAAAGATGTTTGAATGTAGATTAAATCAAGAACCCAAAAAATAATTCTTTTCCTCCAAAAAATTTAATTTAATCAATGTAACCAAAATTGCTTTTGTTTTTCAAGTCCCAATCGTGCCAGAACTAGGATTACTCCCTTGTGGGGCAAGATTAATTTTGCCTTTCCTTTTTCACCTCTCTCCTCGAAAAAAAATTAATAATTATATAAAAATACTAGCTGTAACTTGCGGCTTTGCTCGCGAATATTTTATTTTGTCTTTATTTAAATTTGCATAAATGCGTTTATGAGTAGTAACTATAAAACGCATGTGATGGAGCTGTTTTTGGTAATGTGGTCACAAAGAAACTTCCAATAAAAAAACACTTCCTTTATTTTTTCCTTACTGGTGTGTTTTCTTGGTAGCTGCGCCCTCAACCAACTTAACAACCTAACCACCTAGTCAAAACGGTCAACAACTACTCCATTATTATAAGACGTATACATTTTCAAGAAATATAAATATATAGAGTACCAAGCAGCAACATCCAAATTATTCAATTACATCGTTTTATCTTTTAAACATAACCGTTGTACATCATCCTAACTCCTTTGCAACTCAAAACTCTTTGCAAGTCATTCAAATGAGTAATTATATTTTTTCTGGAAACGTATTGTAATATGTATTTTATTATAAATGGAACTTATAATGTGAATGTATATTTTATAAATAAGAACGCATAGAAACAATCAATACACACTTATATTTGAATTAATTATCACATATGTGAAGATATGGGAAGGTTACCATGTTTAACCAGTGTTGCCACAGTTAAACAAATTTTGTTTTACGTTTTAGAAAAATGCATTTTTCAACCATTTAGAATAGTAATAAAAACTATCCTATCATTTAAGTTGGACCAAATAACAGATATTTACGAAGTTTGTTCAAAGTCGGCTCAGTAATTTCAGAGTTTATCGCGAACAAACATCCTGACACGAGATTTATATATATATATATATATAGATTTGAAATATTATTTTTCGAACTAAATATGCAATAATATTGCATCATTATCCCATTTTATTGAGTAAATGAATATCAAATCATTATGCTATACAATAATTTTTCTTATGGAATTCCTGCCCATCCCCGAAAGGTATAGCCATGAGTCGTGTATATATATATATATATATATATATATATATATATATATATATATATATATATATATATATATATATATATAAGGTGACGTATTTTTAAGAAAAAGTTATTTATTTATTTATCAATATTTATGTTGTCCCCTTCTAAGTAATCCCCCTCAGATACAATACACTTATGCCAACGGTTTTTCCAATCCTCAAGGCTCTTCTCATAAGCACTTTTCGGTATAGCCTGGAGCTCTTCCAGCGATGCAGTCTTTATCTCCTCAATCATTGCAAATCTCCGTCCTTTCTTCATAGGTCTCGTTTGTTTTGGGAACAAGAAAAAGTAACATGAGGCCAAATCCGGTGAATATGGTGGCTGAGGCATGGTTGTGGTGTTGTTTTTGGCCTAAAAATCTCTCTTAAGCAAAGAAGAGTGAGCAGGTGCATTATCGTGATGCCACACGTCGCTTGCCACAACTTCGCGCTGACACACGTCTCATGCCCAAAACGTTAGACAAAATTTCATGGCACGAGCCAAGCGATATATCGACATCCTCAGCTACTTCTCTGATAGTGATTCGACGATTTCCCAAAACAATTTTCTTCACTGCTTGAACGTTTTCATCAGTTGTTGACGTGCTTGGGCGTCCAGAGCGAGGCTCGTCATTAGCATCTTCCCGGCCATCTGGGAAGAGTTTTTACCACTTGTAAATATTTTGTTTACTCAGAACAGTTTCACCGTATGCCACTGTCAACATTTCAAGTGTTTCGGAGCACTTTTTTTTATTTTTTTCACAAAATTGTATGCTAATCCTTTGATCCATATTTTTCGATAGCAAAAAATCGCCGAGCACGCTAAACACTTATAACCTTTACGTCTCTCACAACCAAACAAAAAATGCTATACATTTGAAACTTGGTATAGGTGTCCGGGAAGAGTGTACCAACAGAACAAAACAAAAAAATCGATAATCGAAGGTACGTTGCCCGCGAAATCTGAAAAGTCACCTTACTTTTGGAACACACCTCGTATATATACATACATACATACATAATATATATATACATACATATATAATATATATATATATATATATATAATATATATATATATATATATATATATAGAGAGAGAGAGAGAGAGAGAGTATATACACTGTAAATACAATTACTTGGATTTATTTATTCTGGGTAAAACTTCATTATAACTAAATAAACCTAAAATTCTATCCGTAAAGATATTCCTTAAACGTTAAAAACTGTCAACCTTCGGTTTTGTGTAAGGAGTCCTGAATAAATTTCTTTTCAGAGAACTTGAGGGTTCTTGAGGAATCTGTAGGAAAAATATCTGATTAATATTTAGAGTACATATTAGAAAGGCAGCATTCTACTTGGCGAAATCAGATTACAGTTTTTATGCAACAAATGTTAAAATGTGAAACTATTTCTCGTTTCTATGTTGCATGAGAATAGCAAATTAAAACCTTGTCCAAATGACGTCATTGGATATAGCGTGTTTCTTTTATTAGGAAACGCAAAATATTATTAAGGTATAATGGTAAGGGAGGGTAAAGGTGGGTTGGTGATGAAGTGTAGAATTAGTACCTATGATGGCATTTAAAAAAATTAATTTTATATAATGTGTGTCGCTTAATTCAGTACTATGATTAAAAATAATTATAACTTCATTCTGAGAGGTTTTCTATAGTACGCATGTTTAACTTTTAAATACATATGTAAGTCATAATTTCGATAATTAATTGAATGTTCGTAATGTGATATAATTTTTGTAGCCTCAGAAATTTGTTCATAAAATTTCGAAAAATGATTTCTTCGATATTTTCTATGCCTCTCAAATACCAAATGAATCATATTATTTATGTTAATATTTATATTTCCATAGATTTTCGCAAAACACAATGCCTGGCTTTAACGTTAATATAGTATTACGGTTATGTATACTGGGTATTACCTGACAAATGACAACTACAGAAATGAGACATGCTTAGTCTTGTTAACAAGTGGTATCCTAAAGATTTCTCATATTTAAGTTTAATTTAGAACATGTAGAATAAGATATTTTAAACTTTCTGTATATTTATATATATATATATATATATATATATATATATATATATATATATATATATATATATATATATATATATTTCTTTATTAAATAAAAGTAATATTTCAAGATAAGAATGTAAGATAGAACTTACTGATAAGTTTAAGTTATTCTGGAATCCAGTTTTGACTGAGTTACTTTTATTTATTTGCAGCTTTTCGTTGGTTTTCCCGACTCAGTTACTTTAGCTTCACTCCGCTGGCTGTTATACCCCCCTGCTTAGGACAATCGATACCCAATTTTAGAAACACCTGCTAGTCCCCTTGATCCCCATAAAGAGCGCGGGTAACATCTGATCCTGACACGGTAGTGCATCAGCCCATCCCACCCGCCTCTTGTAAAGTACGTCCCAATCTAGATTGTTAAGACTTGGATTGTCTGCTTTTCTTTCGATTGCCACTTGGAGCTGTTTACTTAGAGGACATTTCTACAGGTCCTGAGATATAGCCTGGCTAAATTGTGCTTATTAGTTGATAATCTTCCTTCGTTAAAATCATCATAATAATTTCTATTTTATATTACACAAATATAATATAACAAAAAAGAACCCGTACAACCTATGAAGCAGGGTCGCTGGTTCAGTTCTTATTATGCTCAGCCGCCAAGTTTTTACCCAATTTTGGGTACGCACTTAATAGAGGCTAGGTGAACCTCACAAAGGTCCACGAATCTCAGGGTCGCTCCACGACTGAAATAAAAGAAAAAATAATTCTGCCTTATTGTATATATTATATCCAGTGTCTAAATAATAATAATAACAATTTATTTATTTGTTTTAGGGTATTTCCTATACAAATGGAGCCGGCTGGCACAGCTCAAATAATTAGATATATCGCCAGCATACATTAATCACTTAATAAATTATTTTACAAAATTTAATTATATATGTATACATTAACAATAAGCATAAAAGGCTTATAGTAACAAAATATATTGACATATAACCACAATTTTTTCATTTTTAAAATTTATAAATAAAAATAAAAAGAATGCATATTAACAATGATTGCAACAAAGGCTGTAAGTTTTATTATTACTGAATATACTACCAACGGCTTTATGATGCGACATGTGTAGGTAGACTTGATTTTTAGATTCCCCGCTACAAAAGCATGTCACAATTTTAAGTTGTACTATCGGTTCCGCTAGAACTATGCAAAAGGCTCTCAGAGAAATATTACTTAATGCGGGCATTTACCGAACTCTTTATTCTTTGTACGCGGGACTTCAACCGAGAAAATGGAAGCAATCCTCCAATGCGACCCCATCACAAGCTGGGCAAGGCTTCTGTGGGTCCAAAGTATACTTCTGCGGGGCGACACTGAAAGATATCGCGTACTTTGCCGACATCTAGTGTCTTAAAATAGTATCTTTAAAAAATATATATATATGTTTGTGTGTGTGTAATTTTCGTTTGTTATTTTAGAATCTTTATAAACTAACATTAAATTCATTAAAACTAACTACATATCAAGTATTCTGTATTATCTTAAATAGTTCTTGTTACCTTAAAATATGCTTGTTCTTGTTACTTAAATAGTTCTTATGTATTTTTTTTTATTGTTATGAATTCTTTTATATTATCCTGGTATTATGACGTTAGTTATCGCAGAGACTCAAATGGGCGAGTAATGTTGTTGGGCTCGGTGAGGCGTGGATTCCGAGAAAGTTCCGATTGGTAGACGTCCAAAAGGTAGGCCGAAGCGTCGATGGGAGGATTGCGTGAAGGCTAATCTCGGGGGCTTGGGTTGAACGGTGAACATTGGACGAGTCTGTGTAGGCAGGGTTTGGTGGTATCGGCATCGAACCTTCGGGTTCGGTAAGCCTATTATTATTATTATTATTATATCGTTTGTTCTTAAAAACGTTGTGTATGTTGGTACCTCACTGACTTCAATGAATAAGTACGTAGTGTCAAGAACTGTTACTTTTTTTATTTTTGAATTTACTCGTCATTAAAATTATTTATTTTATTCTTTTTCTTCTAGTTCAACCTATCCATTGACTTTTTTATTCAAACTAATTTTTCGGGAACTATCCCACTTTTTGCTATCCCACTCTCTGAATATCAGAGCGCTGAACCATGGATAGACCCACCGAGTAAAGAGGAAGTCGAAATGGCGATAGGAAAATTAAAACGTTATAAGGCCGCAGGAAATGATAATATCACGAGTGAATTAATCAAGGCGTGTGGAGAAGCGGGCGTTTCCAAAATACATTTTTTAGTTAAAAAGATCTGGGAAACTGAAAAAATGCCCGAAGAATGGAAAGAATCAATACTTATTCTGATTCACAAAAAAGGACCGAGGTCGGATTGTAACAACTATCGTGGGATCTCTCTTCTCCCAGTATGCTATAAAATATTCTCGTCAATTCTAACTAGTCGAATAACGGAATACGCTGAGGAAATTATCGGAGATTACCAATGTGGTTTTAGGCGGAATCGCTCGACTATTGACCAAATATTTTCCTTACGTCAAATATTAGAGAAAAAATTGGAATACAACGGTGTAGTCCATCAACTTTATATCGATTTTAAAAAGGCTTATGATTCAATAGACCGTCAGAAGCTATATAACATCATGATTGAACAGGGAATACCTAAAAAGTTAGTAAACCTAGTAGAGATGTGTTTGTCGGAAACATTCCATAAAGTTAGAATCGGTCATAATTACTCCGAGAGATTTGAGGTGCGATCGGGTTTGAAACAGGGTGACTCCCTTTCACCTGTGTTATTTAATATAGCTTTAGAATATGTCATAGAAAAGGTGATGTGTACCGAGAAAGGCTTAAATATGGGTGACAAGATTCCGGTTTTGGGGTATGCCGATGATCTGGTACTGCTAGGTGAAGACACGGAAACCATACAACTAAATACAAGTGTGTTAATAAAAACCGGTAAAGAAATAGGACTCGAATTAAATACCGATAAGACGAAGTATATGATCAGTAGCAGAAACGGTGTCGATCTTGGTGATATTGATGTATCAGGTCATACTTTGGAACACGTAGAGAAATTCAAGTATTTAGGTTCAATTATAACTAGAAAAAATGAAATCCAGGAAGAAATAAAGTCCCGGTTAAAGGTGGGAAATGCGTGTTATTATTCAGTTGCTAAGTTACTTAGTTCGCGGCTTCTATCTAAAAACTTAAAGATTAGAATTTATAAAACTATTATTCTTCCAACGGTTCTTTACGGATGTGAAACGTGGCCGCTTACTTTAAAGGATGAACAGCGGCTTAAGGTTTTCGAAAATAAGGTATTGCGTAAAATATTTGGTCCAAAGAGAGATGAGGCCACTGGGGAGTTTAGAAGGTTACATAACGCGGAATTGCGGAGTTTGTACCCTGTGAATATAATTGAGTTGATAGCATCGCGGAGACTCAAATGGGCGCGTAAAGTTGTTGGGCTTAGTGAGGAACGGATTCCGAGAAAGTTGGTATTCGCTGAACCGACTGGTAGGCGTCCGAAAGGTAGGCCGAAGCGTCGATGGGAGGATTGCATTAAGGCTGATCTCGGGGGCTTGGGCTTGACCGGTGAACATTGGACGAGTCTATGCAGGCGAAGTTTGGTGGTATCGGCATCGAACCTTCGGGTTCGGTAAGCCTATTATTATTATTATTATTATCCCACTTTTTGTTTATGAGTGCAGACATTTATAATATTATAAGTCTGATGAAATTATTTTATTTTGATATATATATTTCTATTAAACTAAAAAGCTTAGAAAACAATAAAATTCATATTATAGCTGCTCTATTTCATGAGACATACATAAATTCAACACATTTTGTTCTATTTTATTTTAGATTTTTTTTTTGGTTTAACAACCACTGTTTTTTTTTTTTTTACAAAACGATAAAATTATAAAATGCATTATAATTACTCCTCGGAGGGACTGTGCCAGCCGAACTGGAATATCGAACGCAAGCCTTTGTATAATAAACTGTGTCGTAAAGTCATGTTTTATGTCCTGTCTCTAGTGCCGCTGTCCATAAACCATATTCCGAAACCAACCTCTCTTTTTTTTTTTTTTTTCATTTTCTTTTTTAACTTTTCCAACTTATAATGTGTCCTCATCGGAGACTGGTAGCTTGTCGATACTGTGTCATTTTATTATAATTTGTCCTGCCAGTCTCTTCGGTCATGGCAAGAAATTTATCATTTACATTAGTCATATAACCATATCCATAATTCATTTATATGAATATATGATTGTTGGGGGTGCTGTCATTAGAAACATGCATTAAAACAAAATGCTATGTTTATTGTGTGCCGACGTTTCAACCTACATTGTAGGCTTTCATCAGGGTGACTTTAGACGGTGTCTAAAGAAGTGGCTTCACCGTCTCAAGAGTTACCCTAACGAAGGCACAAAATGTATGCCAAAACGTAGGTACACAATAAAAATAGCACTTTGTTTTAATGTGTGTTTCTCTCTAATGACTGCACCCCCAACAATCTTTCTCATCTAATTTCTCAGCGGTCCACATAAACAACGTCATTATAATAAGGGAAAGTATTGCGATCGTGAAAATTTTTGTTTTAAACGGAAATACACGTTTTAGGGCCCCCTGAGTTCAAATAACAGTCTAACAAAAAGGTATGTGTGTCCGCGCGTGTGTATGTGCTAATTCTAGCGCGAAAATGTAAGTTTAAAGCTAAAATTTTATATTTTAAGAAAGTCTATTCCTGAGATGTTACAGCAAGTTTTCCATCAAAATCGGCCTGCCGGAAGAGCCACATTACACACTGCATTTTGCACATGTTTAAGACATTCTCAAAAACCTAATGGGCTTTAATATAATGTATGTTTCAGCCTGATTGAAATAGTCCGACAGTTCTTAAATGCCGGTAGTTTAAATTTTAATTTGAAAGTATCTTCAATTTTGTAGATTCGAAAAAAATTACCATATCATCCTCTAAGAATTGATAAAAAACGGTTAATATTTAAGTTGAACGAATTTGATAATGAACTAAAGGAGAAATGAGCAAAAGTATCTTTTAATGTAATATTTGTTTTTTTAAAGATGAGTACCGTATTATAGGTGTATAATATACCGTTGGAAAGCTAAAGAGTTTAGAAAAAATATTATCTTATACAAAAAGTTGTAAAATGAAATGGAGAGTGATGAAAAGCAGATAAAGCTAACTGATTGTTATAGATAATAATATAATAGACGCAATATAACTTCAATTTTATTTCACCATATGTTTGCCATTTAGGCTAAAGTACTATAATCACAAAAAAACAAAACTATTTTCTGATTGTAAGGATGATTCATCCAAAATCATTGTTAACATTTTGTCATAATGTAAATATGTAAATAAAGTTTATTTTATTTTTTTTAATATATATTATAATAGATTATTTAATAAAACACATATTTCTATTGAAGAGAGAGAGAAATTCCCATCTGGATCTGCTACTCAACTTCGCTGAGTTGCTATGAGTACACAGCATAATGGATCAATCCTGAAGACAATTTTCAAAGAAAAAAATAGAGGGAGATACTGCTGAATAGAAATACAGTTACATTTATAAACATACATAGATCCAGCCTAGCCACAATATATGTGGTGATGCAGGATTCCCAGTGAGTCCAGGATTAATGATTTTACCTTTTTCATCTCTCACTGTATTTAAAAATCCTTACATTGATTTCAATAACCGAGATTAGTAAAAGTCGTGTTTCGCCTGCACCAGATTTTTTAGATAAACTTTGTGATCTTTCTCTTTTTAATAAATTTAATCTTCTTATTCATTATATAAAAAATAAATATAGGTACTATCATTACGTTCACGGCAATCTTATTTTCAGACGTCTCGAAGGACTATGCTAAATTTATTTTGTCTTGGTAAGAAAGACAGTATGTGGAACATGGAGGTAATTTTCGATGCCTTATTAGAGAAAAAATTAGGAAGATTGAAGGGTTCAGGAAAATCTTATGATAGTAAGGATCGACAAAATGTTTAGAACGAAAAATAAATAAACGAGTCTACTGCGTGTGCAGTGCTAGACGGTGACAAATTCTACAAGTACAAACTGAATAGGAATTGTAGCGTTTTCACCGCTGAGTTGACGGCTATCCAAAAATCTATCCATCTAGCCTTATCATCTCCAGGGGAATCAATAATTGTTTGCTCAGACTCACTTAGTGCTCTCAGAGCTATTTCAAACCTGTTTTCTAAAAATCCCATTGTTCAAGAGGTCCACTATATAATCAAGCGGCTAGAAGACTCTTCTAGAAGAAGAATTTTTTTTTGGGTTCCCAGTCATTCTGGAATATACGGAAACGAGCAAGTTGACAAAGCAGCAGCAGAGACTCATTCGTTAGAAGAAATAACGCCCTCCTATGTCCCACCATCAGAGTTATTTAAACCATTAAAAGCAAAAATATCATATGAATGGCAGCAGACCTGGGAAATATTAGCAAATAACAAGCTTAAAGACATCAAACCCACTGTCAGCTCCTGGGCTACATCTTCCAGAACATGCCGGCGGGAGGAGGTAGTCATCACCCGTCTGGAGGATAGGGCACTGCCGCCTCACACATGAGTATCTTATTACAAGGAAGGATCCACCTCAAAGTAATCACTGTAAAGTGACTCTCACGGTGAGTCATATTTTTGAGCACTGTCCACGGTACAGGAGAGAAATTGAAAAATTTGGGGTGCCACGCCATGTCTCTGAGTCTTAGAGCGATAATGAAGCAACTATCAGCAGTGCCATCAAGTTTATAAAGAATATTCGTCTATTTCAGCAAATATAACATTTTTTTTTTTTTTTAATATTTTATGTATATATATATATATATATATATAATTTTATTTTTTCTTCTTCTTCATCATACAGTTTAAACTAAAATTTTATTTTATCTCTTTATACTTAAATTATTATTATTCTTTATTTTACACACACATATATATATATATATATATATATATATATATATATATATATATACACATTTTTTTTTCTTTTCTTTTTTTTAATTTAATTTTTTTTTTTTTTTTTTTTTTGTTTTATTGATTATTTTTATCATATTTGTGTTTTATTTTTTATTATTAGTTATTTGTTTGTTTTTTTATCATAATTGTTAATTTCGTTTATTTTATTTTTGTTTACCTTTATTTTTATTATTTTTTAATGTTACTGTATTGTTTTAGTATTTTGTTCGTTGTTTTCTTTTCTTAATTTTTTTTTTTTTTCTGATATCATTTTGGTAAATCGTTTTTCTTTTCATTTTGTTTTTTGTAAAGATGCGAGGGCGATAATAACCATCAGCAGTTTTTTGCCCTTAAAATTAAAACAACAACAACAACGAAAAATAAATAACAAGAGACTTAGCAAACAAATCAGCAGCAATTTCTGTTCTCAAATTACAAAATCGCTTGTCACTTTTTCTATAATCAGAATTTTCCCACACACTGGAGTGTCATTCGTTTATTTTTAGAAGGAGGTTCATTTATTTGTACAAGGCACTTTACACACATTGTACTCTTAAACCAAAAGAAATACACTTACGGCATTTTGCCACACAAAACATAAACGAATGACAATTCAGAATGTAAAAAACACTTATTTCTAGAAAAAGTGACTTATACCATTTTGCCATCTAAGCAAAGGTTTACTTTTCTGTGCTATAGTTTTCACAGTACAGAAGGCATGTCCAGTATGATCATTATTTATAACATTCCACGTTCTGTTCACTGGTTTATTTTTCCTTTTCTTGGCAGAGGTATACTGTTTGCTAGGAGGAGAGGAAACAAGCACTCCTACCTTACAATTTAAATTTAAAATCAATGTCAATACGTGATCTTCTCAAGGTCTTTGCGACACATTATATAAAAAAAAAATGTAAATGATATTTACACAAGACAGTGTTTGTTCAGATTGTGAAAATGTACGTAAGTGTATGAGATCTGCTTCTTTTTTCATAGATTAAAAAATTATTTCTTTTGTAATGTTTGTTTTATATTATCATATTTTATGTCAACCCTAGAAGAGATCAATTTACGAATACATACTACATATGTTACTATATATATTGAAAATATATATATAGATAATGACTTTAATTGTTAAAGAAATGTTGTACAAATATACAACAAATAATAAATAAACTTCATACAATACTTTGAGAATCTGGCACATCTATTGAAATAATAATTGTTTAACTAAAGAAATGACAAATCGATAAAAATAATAATATGTGATATTAATAAGAACAATAATAGTGACAATGATAGAATGTGAAAAAAATAACATGATAATAAAAATAAAATATAAAATGAACTACTCTTTTCCTATTTACAAAGATATTATATATATAATATAATATAATATATAATAATATACCACACATTGATATAATATATTGTGTTTAATTTATTAATACTATCAATATTAAGAATTGTCTCTATATTTCGTTGGTCACAAGCTCTTGCTATGTACTGTTTCAGATATGTCTCTCCATATTTGTTACATTTTGTAATGAAATGAAGAGTAATTTTATTCTAGGATGAGTAGTCCCCTAAGAATACCAAGAAAAGTACAATATAAATAATAATTGCCTGGTCGTTTAAGACTTCAGTTTAACAATAAAAGACAGTTCTGTGACAATGAATAGTTATCATTATAGCTTTTAAATATTACATATGTTGGGAAGATTGATACTTTAGGAGATGGAGAAATAGTTGGTGTTTAAAAGTGGATAATGATAAGGATTTACGAATGGATACAGGCAAGGAATTCCAAAATAGGGTAGCACGAATAATAAAGGATTTTTTTGAAGGAAGCAGATCTGTGAGAATGTATATTTAAGTTTATAGGTTGGGATCTAGTGTTAACTGAATGGAAAGAGGAACAAGTGGTAAGTATATCAAGAATATAAGGATTTTTTTTTGTATGGAAAAATCGGAAGAGACAGACACCAAGGAGGTTCTGCCGACGGAAAGAGGGATAGAGCCAATTCAATTCGGTATACCTTCTAGAAACATGGGAGCGCCTGGGGATTCCACATGAGAATCTAATGAAACAATTCATAAGTCTTTTGAGTCTCGTATCGAATTTCTCAGACAGTACAGTACAGTGGAGAAGTATATGATTCAAACTGTTGAATAGAAATTGATCACAATTATTGCAGAGTTGATTTGCTATAAGTGATAATGTTTTCTTTTCCAAATGAAGTTTAAAGTTCTCTTGGCTGCTGATTCTCTAACGACTGACATATCTTAGTGTGTTGATGCTGACTCTGTAAGATAAGTAGCTTTCTGGAGTATTGATGTTAAAAAATATTAGTCTGTAGTTTTGATGTCTATTGGAATCCAGAGCACGGTTTAATGTCCAGCAATAGGGTGTAATTTATCATTTTTTCTAATACTGCTTTTGATTTTTATTCCTATCGGTGACAAGTGTATAAAATCCTGTGTATTATCCAAAGGTGCTACTAGTAGCTTTACTTTGGATGAGATGTGTGTGTATATATATATATATTATTACCGTAACGGTAAACCTGGAATTACCTCATGTTTTTAAATACAAACCTTTAAACCCGTATTCGTATATGAGACATGTTAATTTCTTTTTTTTATTAAGTCTCATTAAATAGTTAAATGTTCTTCGTTCTTTCATGCAATCGTAAAACTTGGTTAGCCTGAAGAAAGATGAGGGTATTTAAATAGCTACATAATGCGGAATCGCGTGACTTCCACCCACACCCTGTAAAAAGTGATGGTCTGGAAAGAGGATGTAATACTAAGATGGTAATCGGCTGTGAACCGTCCGGTAAGTGAGATGTAGATGGAAGGAATCTTATTATATATATATTACAGAATTATATATATAATTCTGTAATATAAAATATTAATATAATACTACTGTAATATAATATTATATTTATAGTATAATATACGTTTCAGTAATTATATTATTTAGAAAAAATCTGATGCGCTCAACACACGACTTTTGCCTACCTCCATTGTTAAAATTAATTTAAGAATTTTTAAATACACAGAGATTAAAAAAATCAAAGAATAAATTGCATATGGTTTCGATAGAAACATGTTATATAAAATAGTGTATTATATGTTTAGCTAGAACAATCAGTTAGTTAATTCGGCTTTTCATCACTCTCCATTAACTTTTACTACTCAGTGTATTAGATGATATTTTTTTTCTTATGATCTTTAGCTTTCCGACGGTATATTATACATCATCTGTATTACTATTCTTGTTATCAAAAACTAAAATATGTTTGCATTTGATGCCGTTCTTTATCAGTGCTAACAAGACAATATGCCTATTTGTTGAAATCTACAATATTCAAGCTACTTTAGAGGAAGAAAACTTAAATTATCGGTATTTAAGCCCTGTCAGCCTATTTTAATCTGAATGAAATCTACATGAAATAAAAACCTATTAATGTTTAGTTAGTTAAATAAAAACTATTACGTTTTTTGAGAAAATCGTAAAAAGGTGCAATGTATAGTTAAAAGTAAAAGTTTAGGTCAGCCGATTTTGAAGAAATAGTTGATGTAAAATTTCGGGCGTATATTGGTCTCAAATATGAAAATACAGTTTCGTGCGACTTTTCGTTTCGCTCTAGACTAAATACACACACACACACAGATATATTCATTGTGGGACTTGGTTATTTGGACTCAGGGGACCTTAAAACATATATTTCCGTTGAAAACTGGAATTTAAAAATGTTCACGATTGAAATACTTTTTCCTTACTATATATTTAAGTAAATATAAAGTATGGTATAGTAATTATATTGTATTAGTAATTAATTATTATTTTGTAAATATATGTAGGCTAGTGTGGTGTTGCAACATGATTCTTCATTAGAGTAAGTAGTTGAGTCTCAAATTTTTGGTGGTTTATACTTTTGACTTGTGTCTAAATGTTCCTGTAATGTTTTATTTAAAATACATATTTCATGCCACCGATAAAGTGTGAAGAATATAAATAATACAGCTCGAATATGTATTCGTTAAATACGGCTTAGTAGTTATTATGTAATTCATCTTGAACCGAAAAGATCTGTTATTAAATTTATAAAAATAAAAGTATGATACTTGTTTAAGTGCTCTTCTATCACGTATCGTTCTACAGCGTGTTGAAATACATAATTTTAGATCTTGTTTTCGCCTTTTTCTATAATTTCATGATTTTTTGTTTTACTGAACAGTTTTTATTTTATACTAAAGGTCGAAAGTCAAAATCACTGTCCATAAAATAAATGATAAAATTTACAAAATTCCAAAACTGTCTACTCATATAGTCTTACATATAGATAGGCAACAATTACTATTTTAACGATTACAAAACGATTTTAACAAGAGAGGTAAGTGGTTCCGCGAACCAGACTTTTTATTTATTGGTTTATCACTTTTATGCTACTGTGGTTAGTCGGACGATGCTAAATTAGGATTCCCTATTAATTTAGATTTAATTAGGATACGGATCTTTTTAAGGAGTTCTGACCAATACAATTCTCGTGACAACCATTTTACGTTCCCTCCAAAGGAAGGCATAACCAAGGATATTTTTCTCCCCGTAAAAAAAATCAAGGGCTATCGCTGAGTTTAAAACCGCGTCCTTGGACATAAAGGCTGCTATCCATTCCCCCACAGGTGACACCTTTTTTTAAACTCATATTTAATGATAACATTTTCAAGTATATTATATAATTTCATTACTGTTGATTATTATTGGACCCCGATTCACTCTGTCTGGGTGTGTTGCCTGCATAGTCCATGATGGTTTGGGATAGTAGATGAATGGGGCGATAGCTGTAATAGGGCAGACAGCCAAGCCTTAACATACTACCGCCTAGCTACACCTCTCTTCAGCATATGTTTATTGGCTGAATCTACTCCTTTTTTAGATGTACCTTTTATTTTTTGTTTTATTTAGATTTTTATGAACTTTGTCTTCCATGTAGGTTTTCACTTTAATCACTTAAAGAAAAGGATATTGGTGCATTATATTTTTAACAGATTTGTGTCGAATGTTTTTGTTAAATTTAAAAGTTCTGAATTTGGATTTCATGTGTACTTGTTAATAGTAAGGTATGATCTTATGTTTATACCGTCGATCTAGTTACCTTAGCTCTCAGTATAGGTGGATAATAAGTGAAATTGATTTCCATATGGTAACTATATTCAGTATAATTTTACTGGAAGCGCAGAAATTTGTCATTAATTTATTATTAAACTAAGTTATTTTGTTCTTACTACATAAAATTCTAGAATTATTTTTTCTCTGTATAATATCATTATGTTTGATTTGAAATTGAATATTTAATATTTATGAAGAATTATTCATCAGATAAAATCAGATTTTTTATAAAACTAATCAATTGTAAAACAAATATGTCAAAATATCAATTTAAAAAAAAATTGAAACATCCAAAAAGCCATGTCTCTGATAGTCTGCTTACCATTTTTAATAATAATAATAATAAAATTTATAATAACTATTATTAATATTTTTTTAAATTATTATTTATTTTTTTTTTTTTAAGCACCAATTACTTACCCGAGAGATCATAAGTAAGATATTAGAGAGACACCTTTCAGTTTTCTTTCTTCTTTCCCTTATTTGGTTTCCAGGCCCACTAAAGCATGTGGGGTTTTACACTTTTCAGATAGATGGGAATATTTTTTTTTCTGTGAAATCCATCTTAATATACATATTCATATACACATATATATGTATATATATATATATATATATATATATATATATATATATATATATATTTTTATTTTTTTTTTTTTTTTGTATATTTTTTTTTGTTCACCCTACCTTGACCCTCATCGGCACAACCCACTCAGCCAACCCGCCCCCTCTTAATAAATGTTAGGAATTCATGACCAAAACGTTTGCACGATAAATTAAGTTTGTTTAATTGAAGTGTTTCGATTACACCAACCCCAACCAACTTTCCCATAATTTATACCCACAGTCAACCATTCTATATCAAAACAATAATATGTTGATCGATGAGAGATGCTTTATGCTAATTTGTCAGCTATTTATTAAGGTTCTGTCATCAAACATATACTTCCTGAAGGTTTATATGTAAAATATATTGCAATTTACCTTATCTTCAAACGGGAAAAATATATTTTTTCCCTTTTTCTTTTTTTAAGTCATCAAAAAAGTACTCCTAAAATATAAGTAATAACATACCGTTGGAAAGCGCAGGATTTTGGAAATGTTAATATCCAATGAAATAAGAGAAAGTTGGTATAAAACCATAAAATTTTGAACATTTGTTATTTGTAATATTGTGATGAAGGTGGTTATGATAAATTCAGTCTTGTCGTACAGTATCATAAAAGGTATATTATCCCTACATTGCGCAGTATTTTAGAAAAAATATTACTATAAAATCGTACGTAAGTTCGTAAAATAAATTATAAATCCATAAACTAATATTATTAATTATTTCAACTTAGAAATTGTTTTATTAAAACACATTTTCTCAGTAAAGTACACGTGATTCCCATGGAAACTAAATTAAACTTTTAAAATGTATTTTAAATACTCTATTTATATTAAAGCTAGTCTAATAAGCCTCAGTTGCCAGTGACCCTTTAGGATAGAGGTAATTAACACAATACAAATAAATTCTGTTTGAAATATAAAGTTGTAATGAACCGAATAGGATAAGAACCATTGTTATTTCTATATTTTTTGAAAAGATGTATTGCTATCAAGTATTATCTATATGGGAAAATTTAATTTTCCGTAATCTATACTTTACTTTAAAATAACAAAAAATTAATTGAACTAAATAGATTTATTGGCAAATCCTTCAAAAAAAAATTTACGCTTCTTGCTTTGTCCCGAATAAGCTCATCCATAAAGACCTAAATGTTCCATATGTTGCTGATTTGTCCCGAAACAGGTATCGTTCCTCCCATGACTAATTCCACTCTTACCCTAATCTACTAGTTTCAATCCTTCCTCGGTTCCTCATCAATTCCTGATAACCCACCGAGGTGTCTAAATGAAGATGACCTCGATACGTTCTTGTTTAGATTCACTACTAAAGAGTGCTGCCAATGGGCAGTTTCTCTTAATGTTTTTTTTTTCGTGTATTTTATTGTTAATCAGCATATTAACTTGTTCTATTGTAATATGCAGTTGTAAATCTCACTAAAAAATATTTTTTTTAAAAGATTTATTTGCTAAACTGTGTTTCTCATTTCTGCCGATAATAATGATTAGACACTATCATTTTTTTTTTTAATTTTATTTATTGAGATTTAGAACTGTATTAGTTAATACATCAAGTAAATTAGCTGTCAGATAATATACATGAAGAAAAAATGCCCATTGGCATCACTCCACTAGGTAATCTAAACTAGAAGGTCTCGAGGCCATCTTCTTTTCAGGCGCCTCGGAGGATTATCAGTAATATATAAGGAAGCAAGGATCGAAACTAGTGGATCTGAGTGGGAGTGGAGTTTGTCATGGAAGGATTGATACCTGGTTCGGCCTAAATCAGCAACATATGGGATGTTAAGGTCTTTATGGATGAGTTTATTTGTGACAAGTAAGGAGCATTAAGGATTTTTCGAAGGATTTGGGATTGTAAGGATTGAATACGGAAAGAATTTGATAGTTTAGTAGAGCCCCAAAGCTCAATTCTGAAAGTCCAGATAGGCCTTATGATGGTGATATAGATGAGCCTTTTGTAGATAAGCCGAAGGTTAGAGCGTCTGTCCAGTAAGTGTTGTAGTAAGCGAAAGCGAAGGGCAGTTTCTTGTCGTTTCAGTCTTGTGTGCAGATACGTTATAAAATAAACATATTTTATAGCTAATTTCGCACTTTTATTACGATGAATTAAAAATCCAAAAGTGATAAAATCTGAATCATTCCAACAGAGCTCTTTTAAACAAAAATGACACCTTATTTAAATAGCACCCGATCGAAGAAGGGGAGGGTTAAATTGACATCTCCATGGAATATTTGCCTCTAGATATTATAAGAGAAGCTTATTTGAAATTTCTCTTTTTTTCCTAGCCTGACGTGACCGTGAGATATTAGTTTTGATATCCTATACAAGTTATAATGCACATTGCCACAGCCGATTGCAAACACTCTTCTAACAGCCGACTGAATGCTCAAGGTAGATGTTCTCTATCGGGACCAAGTATATTTGCTGAATGTGTTTGCCGCGGGTGTTGACAGCTGCTGAGGTCACGTCCCATCCTCCTCAATTCCTATACCTGACCCACATAACTCTTGTCCCAGTTCTCATCATTATACTAATGCTATCCCATCTACCACCCTCCATGCATTTAAATTAATACCCTAATTAGGGATGCATATGTTATATGTGCAGTATCTAATGCTCATTCAACTATAGATATTGTGTTGTGTGTGTTAATGGGTATGATTTGAAGAACTATATTACTATATGGTAAATAAATGAGATGATAAAGAAAAAATTAATTGATGAGTAGTGTTATCCTACACTCTGTTTAAGTATGTTGTTGGTGTATGTATATATATATATATATATATATATATATATATATATATATATATATATATATATATATATATATATATAATATAATATAATTTTTTTTTTCTTTTCTTTTCCTTGACTTTTATGACATAGTGCTATTAATAATAGTATAAGCATAATTAACCAAAAGATAACGGTCGTGGTATTTATATAAAAGTTTCTGAGATTCAGTTATACAACTATTAGTTTATTATTTTAATAATGAACCTTTGACATCGACCAAAAAAAAAAAAATAATCATCCCTCCCCCCCCCAAATTTGCGGGCTTTCATTTTAAGATACGTAGGACTCTAATAAAGAATAAACTATCCGCTGTAGGCCGGCCACACCATTTTTCCGAAACTATTTGACCATTTTATTTTTTTATTTTTATTCACCTCAAAAATACTAGAGCATGCAACAATGATCCTAACACCTAAATTATAAAAATAATAATTATAAAAAGAAGCAAAAATTTATATTTTATCCATAAATACGGCCATAACTCAGTTATTTGTGAATACAGGGAAAATATGTTAAAATATGTGAGTGTTAAAATCAGTAAAGCGCGATAAACTGGGGGGAAAAAAAATTGTTATAGTTTAAAGTTATATATTATCATATATATGTCTTACTATGGGGCATGCGTTCATGTTAGTCCATTTGGTTGTAATTGTAAGGTAAATTCACTATTTCTTGCATATTAACTCCACGTGTTAATTATATTCTTTAATCTAATCTCCTTCATTACAAATCTTAAATTTATTAATTAAAACAAGAGTTTTTTCCGACCTCTATACATAACTACGTAAATTGGATTGGAACCCCTGACCAGTAAATTATTAGTTCTATCCACTAGTTACTATTCCTCCACCCACTTGCTGCTTTGTATTAAATTCATTTTTTTTTTTCGGTGCTCGTTAATAAGAAATTGTTTAATGTACATTGCTGGTAACGAATGTACAAGTTTATTTTGTGCCCCTTGATACTTCCAGGCTCTTGTGGCAAATTGAAGGTAATTGGAGCATAGCTGCTCTGTCCTACACGCTTGGATACTCTGGGGATCTTGTAAACAGGATGGTAGGAGTGTAGCTGGTGAAAGAACATGTGTTGGTTTAGAGGCAGATAGCTCCGATGACCGATATGTGAGCCTCCTCCCTTTTAATGGAAAGCAAATATTGTTCTTACCTCTTCGCTTTACTCCTGTATTTTTCCAGCGTTGGCGTTCCTTGTCGCTAATTCCATACATGAAGTTTGTCCTTTTTTTTTTTTTTTTTTTTTTTTTTTTTTTTTTTTTTTTTTTTTTTTTTTTTTTTAGTTTCGTATTTAGGTATTAATTTGTTTTGTTGTAAACCTTTGAATAGGCTCAATTTACAAAACCATTTTCTTTCCTTTTTTTGAAGTGACAACTTCTTTAGGCGCGTTATGCGATTTTTGGCAGGGATAAAAACTTTGATTTCGTATACGGTAACGTCACCAACATGCTTTAGACTGGCGCATGCGATCAGTGTATACATGTCCATTAGAGATAGGACAACGATATCAATTTCCGTAAACGTTCTCGATACCGGTGTAATATTGGCACAAAAATATCGATATTTGTCGTACTTTATTTCACTATTTAATTGAATTAAAATCAGTTATAAATAAAATGAGTAAAGGCATGGAAGGTATATTATATCTTAGAACTTACCTCTTACTGTATATAAGATTTCTTTTTTCTCCAGTTATGATAAACAAAACAAGATGGGTGATCCTGTAGGTGTTCTGGTTCGCCAATTTTGTTGACAAAGTTGCTGTGAAATATGGAATTTCAGTTTTATGCAACTTATAGTTTTCATGCGAGACTGACCCCCTACATTTATACACTTTTTTTTTTGCGTGACGTGGCTTATGGATTCTGGGAACGTGAATTTTGAAAATTTTCATGACCACGTTATTTTCATAATGATTTGGCTTGATGTTTGTTTTGTGTCATTTTTAATGTTTATTATTAATTGTGTCGTTTTTGTGATTAGCGTAATGACCCAAGAACTCAGTAAGTCAGGAGACTGACTTGTGACTGACTGAGATGTGACCAGCCATACCCACGTACACTTAAACTCTTATTTTTCGTTCATTTGGTTATATTATGGTAGTTAGGGTACCATATATTGTTGATGGGTGCCATGTATTGAAGAAAGTTTAGAAATATTATGTTTATATGCAACGATTGATATTTATTATTTGCATAAACCTCTATTCAGGTGCGGTCATAACACATTTTTGAAGTATTAAGTGTTGAATGAGGAAGACAAAATAAAGAGTCTAATCCCTGAATCTCTTGGATTCTCCACTTGTGGAAGGAAAATCAAAGTCCGAGGCTCCTTTGTGTATGATGTTCATTTATTTGTTTGTATTTATTTCAATCATAGTTTTTTTTCTTAATATATGTTTCTATTTAATTTCTGTTTTTATGTAATTTGACTTTATCGTTCTTTTTTGCGTAAATATGTTTGCATGTATGAATGTCGTCTCACATCATTATTTATATTGTTCACATCGAAGCAAATGTAAATCGCAATAATTTTTTTTTTTTTTTTTTTTAAATCCCTGAAGACTTGTTTATTTATGTCTTAGGTGTATGGTTTTGTTAAACATCTGCACCTCTTCTACTTATAAAGGGGCTTGGTTGTACTTGATAAGAAATTTCCGAAGCATTAAGCCCCCCTACCTCAAGGCAGCCGGACAATGGGGCCGGGCACTTTTGCCTCGCCGTGCCGGTAAATCACAGGCGGGCCGGCATCAGCATCCCTCAGGACGCCGTTCCACTGAACCGGTTTTTATTCTAGTCATTTGTTTCCAGGCACTATATTTCCCCCTAATGGCCGGGGATAATCTTCTTTGCCCCCAGCCCTGGGATTTTTTGTTAAATATACAACTCTACCTCTTGTAAAAACCGTCTTTATAAATATATAAATACTTGGATAGTCACTTTGATGCATGTTTATGACCAGTAAGGTTAAGCCTTCTCGTTACGAATTTTGCATTACTCGTCCTTATCGAATATTTCTCCTTATATCCCGGAATTATTGACCATTCTATTTGGGAAAAAATCATTGGCCTTATTGGGAATAACCCATGGCCTTCATTACTGGAATAAAATCTGGTGCGGCGACACACGACTTTCACTTACCTTGACTGTTAAAATCAATTTTAAAATTATTAAATATACTTTAATTTGAAAAATATTAGAAGTTAATTTTAATAAAACGGGTATTCTATTTTCGTTATAAACATATGATTTAGTTTAAATAATATAACTACATTAAATTACTAATCAGCAATAAGTTTATTTCCTATTAGTCACTTTTATATTACCTTTTACAACTTTTTCTATAAGATAGCATTTTTTCTAAAATCTTTCTCTATACGTCTACATTACTGTTCTTAATATAAAAAATAAAATAAAAATTACATAAAAAATAGTTTTTCTTTCTATCATTTCGTTGGATATCGATATTCCCTCAACTTATATATTTACTCGTTTTTTCATCAACGCTAACAAGATTATATGGGTAATTTATTCAAATCTACAAAAATAAAGGTAGTTCAGAAGAAGAAAATTTAAACTATCGGCATTTAAGCCCTGTCAGACCTTTTAAATCAGAATAAAACCTACATGATATTAAATTCCATTAAACCTTACATTGATGTAATGAGTTTAATCAAAATCGTTAAAGCTGTTTTTGAAAAAAATCGTACAAAACTGCAAAATGCATGGTATTAAGTGGCTCCTTCTGGTAGCTGATTTTGATAAAAAAGTTGCTGTAACATCTCGAGCGTAGACTTCTTAATACGCGGCTCTTAGCATAAAATCTGTGACATCTTTATATCACAGCAGAACTTTATGATAAATTCCCGCCATAGGGGTTAGTTGATTGTAGAGGTTCTGTTGGCGCTTCTCCCACTAGTTGGAGGATATAGGGGTGTCACATTGTTAGTGAGGATCTTCGTTATATTTGATCGTTATATTCTCCATATATCTCTTCTTTTTTTACTTTTAAATTGATCCAAAAAATAAATTTACTTGTACAACTGCGTTTATGCTTGGACATAGCTCAGTAATGCCCTGATGATGGCTCACAAGATTGAGCCGAAACGACAGCAAAATTAAAATATAAAGAAAAAGATTGACTCCTGGTGCATCATCAATATAGACAAGTCAAAATTTATTTTATTTTATTTTAAAACTATTGGATTTTGTCTAAGTTAGCCTTCAGCTGCCTGTCATAATCAAATCCTTGCTGAAATCTTTCTCCTTTTATTAACACATTTAACTTTTCATCTTAATGGATATAATTTTTTTTTTTTTTTTTTTTTTTTTTTTTTTTTATTGAGATATATTACAATTTGTTACAAAATGAACAATAATAATATTGATAAGAGACCACATTCATACTATATATACAGAAAATAATAATAATGGTCAAATTTCATAAAATATAACATAATGGATATAATTAGTTGACATGAATTAGTCCTTGTGGCGGTAAGTAAAAAAAACAAAACAAATAGTTATGATTATGTATTGTCTGCCAACGTTTCGACCTCTATTGTGGGTCATCAACAGGGCTAAAAAGACACTAAAGAAATACAGACAGAGTGTATACTAACATATATATGTGAAATAACAATTAAAGATAATATAGAAAAACTAGATATATAAATTATTGAAATTATAATAACATTATTTAAAAAATATAATAAAGATATTTTGTATTGTAATTTTTAATAATTCATGCACCTATTTTAATCTATATTCTGTTTGATTTTTATTTCACATATATATGTTGTTGTTTTTTTATATCTTTTTAGCTCTGATGATAACCCACAATGGGGATCGAAATGTTAGCAGACAAAAAATAGTTAAAACTATTTAATTTTTTTTTACTGCGACCCTGAAAAATTTCTTCCATGCATTTAAACTGTTTATTCGAGTATCGAATATGCTGATTCATTTTATAGTAAGACGATTTTTCTATCTTAAAAGATTAAATACGAAAAATTTCCGATAAGAAATGTATAAATATACATTTTAAAGTAACCCATTCTGTAACTCTCCCATTTTGTAGATTTCTCATTTTTACATAGATGTAAAGTCACCCTAGATTCATAAATTCACAGGTTTTATTGTAATTGAACTAAAATTGATCGTCTGAAATGTTCTGTCACCCTTTTGAAAAATTATTGCCAGAAACCTTTTAACGTTGGAATGTTTTCAATGGGTCACGACAGTTTATTACTTGAATCCGGGAAACGTAAAGATTTTTTTTAACCTAAGGAATGTCTATGTATATCAGGAGCTATCTAATTTTAGTTCCAGTTCCTATTTCATGCTGTCACCAGGGCTATTGAGATGTGAAGGAAGAAGCTGTCCTCTTCTGAAAATAGACTTCAAAATTATATTTATGTTTTTCTTAGGTGTAGGCTAGTTGGATGGTATAAACTAAATCCTAATACTTAAGTAGATATGTAATCCCTTGTCTGTACTTTAATCTGCCTATATTTGAAATACGTAGTATAGGAAAACACTGATATCGTTAGCATTTTCTTATTTACGTTTTTAACAGAAATAAATGCTTTAAGGTCACTGGATTCAATGCAAGTCTAGCAAACGGTGCAAAAGTTTTTAAGAGAGGTTTATATATGTCTGAGAAGTAATAGTAACATTTTCATAAAAATCAGATTACCAGAATGGTCAGTTTAACCATTTTACGACTATTTCTTTTTTCGAAAACTGCTCTAATCTTAAATAGTCGAACATTCAATTCTAATCATGTTGAACATCGCGTCGGACCTATTCTCTTTAAAATCGTCTGTTGTTGCTTAAAAGCTAAATTTTATAAATTACCGCCTATTGGTTAACTTTGTATTTCTTTGTCGTAGAGTAGGAGCCACCATGTAACCATCCCTATATATATTCCACTTTTATTTAAGTTTTATCGACATATAGCTACAGGTGTCCTTAAACGATAGTCCTTATCAAGTACAACAAAGATTCACCAATCATAATCGTTTTTCCTAATAGTAAATAAATACATTTTTAAAAAAGTGATATTTAGAGCTATTTCATAGAGAATTAAATTTCCTACAAAATGAAACAATAATCATTGAAATTAGTTCAGAATTACCAGACATAGAGTTATGAACTTAGCATTGGTGATATGCTATTTTTCTTTGAACTGTTAATTGATTTACATATTAGTTCATTGTTTGTTAACAGCTATATAAACAGTTATAACCTAATATAGTTATTTGGAAATAATAAACCATTGTGTAATAATTTTTAGCGTTTTTTAAGGTTGTGACTATGAATGTTGTATTATAGAGTATGCCCCGTAACTCATTGCAATGTTGATAAGACCTTTTTGAAAATAAACTGTTTTTAAAAGACACTTAGATATTTCTGACATATCTTGTGACAAGCGTCACTCTTGTAGAAAGCCTATCTCTTACAACGTTTTGGTTTCCGGAGCACTAGCTCACGGCATATGTTCATAAATAATAGAGTTTCTTTGTTGTATTCCCATTCCTCTGAGAGGGAAAAATAAAACTGAAACTCGCTGTTGCTATTGTCACTTAGCCCATTCGTCACGGACAATAAGAGTTGGATGCTTGAGGCCCTACGTCGCCCTATTGTTCGTCCTTATGGTATTCTAGTAATTAACATACCTCGTAATTGAAGGGCCTCACATTTCTTTCTTTGAATACTCCAACATTATTTCATTCACTACTCTTACTTGTACTCTCCATTTCGTTCATTCACATGCATGTACATATTTTTTATTAAATACATTTTGAGTTACTCCTCAAGTAATTATTGAAACCAATGAAAATACTATAGAAAATACTGAAAATTATTGCACTATGGTTTATTATTTCCAAATAATTATAATAGGGCATAACAATTTATATAGTTACTTACAGACAATTATCTAATATGTTTGTTCAGCGATAAATTAATAAAAATAGCCAATCACCACTGCTAAGATAATTTTATTTTTTTTTATCATTTATTTTTATATGCACACCAGTCCTTCAGCCTCTTACAATAAGCGGATTTGATAAATAATAGTATAAAAGACATGTCAGGCATGAGAGAGGTCGATACCTATTGGTATATGCTGCTAACTTGAATTTGAAAAAGAGTTAATTTCAGAAGATTTCGTAGACAGCTTCTTTTCAGCCTTTTTTGAATATTTTCGGGCATATCTTTTGGGATCAAGTTGTTGGTGAGAGCTTTAAGGCGTAAAACATCAAAGGTAATCAACGCCAATACTATATATAGTTACCAAAAAATATTAAAATAAAAAGGTACCTTTCAAACCCTTAGTTGGGTGGCGAAAGTAGCATTCGTCACTTCTCATTCCGACCCCTGACGGACCTCTCTCTCCATGAACTTGAGCTTTTCTGTATCTCCAATACGACTCTCCTCTCCTCGGGGATGGAATCAGACTCATCACTTCTCTCCTCTCTTCTTTTCAAAGAAATACTATTTTCTGGAAATTGTTGATCTTAGTCTTGACAAGGGGAGCGAAGCTGATATGGGAAGTAATAAGGGTCAGTGGTCCAGCGACGTAAACCTTCATCATAAATATGCCTATCTCTAGGCCAGGCCTAATACTCTTGTCGGCTGCCACTAGGGGAACTACTAGGTGAACCAGGGGAAGGGGGGCAGCCCTACGGAAAACCCAAGGGGGTTAGAACTTTTGCTGACGAAGCTTATTAATATTCATTTAAGTAATATAATAATTATCCAATAATGAACCTTGAGCCCTCAGTATCCTCAATACATACATACATATATATATATATATATATATATATATATATATATATATATATATATATATATATAATAGAATTAAAAGTGATTTTTATTCTGGGGCTGGGGTCCCTTGGGAATAACATATTTGCACAGTTTATAATATACAACTTGTCTGGCCAACAGACAATATGAACATAATTAACTAATATTTACAATTAAGGATGAATATATACATCAAGTATAAAAATAAAATAAATAATAATTAAAATATAAAACATTCCTCACAAAATAGTTATGTTGAACAAAATGAAAAATAAATATATACGTGTAATAACAGGAGTGCTACCAGTGGGTAGTTCTTCTACAAGTCTTTTTCATGTCATTTTTCTTATATCATATTTACTTGTTGTATTTTTTTTAGTGCAGTTGTAAATTTTAATAAATTATGTTTAAAAAAAAATTAATAAAAAGAAGAAAAATAAATATTTACATTGTTTTGTTACTTGTTTTTTTAAGAATAACATAAGCTTTGAAATAATAAATGATCTTAAACTGGCCAAGAATTAATGAAAAATAAACTAATTAAACATAAATAAAAATAATATATTAAAAAAATAAGAAACGAAGTCTTCTAATCGCAATATAAAAAATTTCAAAGAGAAAAGAAAAAAAAAGACTAACGATTGTAACAAAGAAGTCTTCCAGATAAGATAGTTGATGTTCTGTGGGAAGGGATATAAAGGTTGGACATACGGCATCTCGTTTCTGGTGGATGAATTGAGGGTTTGAACTGCAGGAGATTATAGATATAGGAAGGATGTTGGGATTTGATGATTTGGTATAGGAAAATGTCCCAGGAAGTATTGCCTACGGGTGTAGGGAAAAAGCCATTTTGATTCGGTATAAAGATGGGATACATGAGACCGCTTCGATGTGCCATAAACGAATCTTAAAGAACAGTTCATGATCTGCTTCAACCTCTTCTCTAGCATCATCGAGAGGCCACCATATACCGCACATCCATAGTCAAATTAATCAAAATCAAAATCTAATCTATTTACAATATATATTTATAGTGTTTGAAAAAAAAATCCATTCTACCAATCCCTAATAACGTTAATTCTGAGAACCTCTTGATAATTGCTAATCAATATTCTTTTATCTAAGAATTATTGGTTTTCACGTTTTATTCGTATATAAATTTTTGAACAACCCGCTCCCATTATAATTAGGTGCTAAATGTTCATAATTCGATTTCGGCCATATTTTATCCTTTCTGAAATAATGGTGGAATCTGCTACAATATTTTCTCAATTATCTCCGACTAATTGCTAATCAGGCAATATTTACGCCTTGGAGCCTATTGCTCTTGTAGATTTACACGGAGAGATTACATCGTCACCTTCCTTCCATTATCACGTAAATTATTAACAGCTTTATCATATAAATTGTTTTCAAAGACAGTATTATTAATTTTATGAAGATTTTAATGTAAATAATTGACATGTTATTAAAATTTTCTGTTTATATATTATGACGGTATGACTATCCTTGTAGTATTAATATGTTTAAAAGCATATTAAGTTTATAGCAATCGCCGAAATATTCACGGAAATAGTGTTTAAGATTTTTGAATATGTAAATATTGAAATTTTTAAAAATTGCAAGAATTAAAAAAAAAGTATACAATCAATAAAGCTATGGAATCAATCATTTTATCTTTGAAGCAATATACTTCGATACGTCAGATGTTAACATTGTAATAATATGATAATAAATATATGATTTTGATTGAATGATAATGGTTCTAATTTTAATTTAATAATAAATATATAAGTATATATACTCTTGGCGATTAGTAATTTTAATATAAATCATTATCTCTTTTAGGCCGTTTTTTATTTATTTATTTTTTTTTTTTTGCTAAAATTTCTCATACTTACATGGATAGAATCACCCTCGTAAACTCATAAAGATGCTTGAAAGGTGAAAGCAAGACTCACGAGATATCAGCGCTTCTCTTTCAACACCATCGCTAAGATTTATAGCTATTCTAGTTAATTATAAAAATATATCGTCCCTACCATTTCCAAGTATCGAATATGAAAATTGGCACTTGTCAAGAGAGCAAGAAATAGCAAGTAAAACGAAGTAATATATTTAAAATCTGTAATTAACATTAAAATTTGTGAAAATATAATTAACAAACTATTGTATATTGTAAATATGTTAATAAACTGTTCTATCTATCTATTTATTTATTTATGGTATTCCGCATCTACTCTTTCGGGTCATTAGCGGGTCTATCTATTTATTTAAAATGTTGTCCATCTATTTATTTAAAACTTTATTCCAGGCATTTCCGAGAATTCTGAAGGGGCTATAGTTTTGACAATTTTCCATAAGCCCTATCGTCCGCAATGCGAGAACAAAGTATTGAATCTAAAAAAATGTTCATATTCCATAGTTAGAAATGATAATGACGATATATCCAAGTAAACAGTATGCATTTTTTTTTTAAGACATGGAATTTTCTTAAAATGTGGCTTTGATACAAACTAACAAATGCAATTTTAAGAAATTTAATATTGGTTTTGTTATTAATTTTTAATTATCTTCTTTAAGGCTAAAATAATCCTCTACCTCTAATAATACATCTAGAGGTTGTACATAGAAGAGCCTCTATGTTACTAAATAAATATTAATGTTTATCTCTAATATGACCTTTTGACAATGTTAGCCCAATAGGAATCTTTTTGGGAAGGATCTTTATTTATACAAATCTTAATATTTCTAAAAAAGATACTTTTCAGTGTTTTATATTTTATTTGTTTTTTGTCAGGGACAAATAAAGTTAACATTTTAATTTAAACAATTTTTTCAGATTATTATAATGATATTAAAAGAAGCTTAAACGTAAAGAAAATATTTTTTTTCCTTCAACCTTGTTAATTTGTAATGAGCCATTTAATTTTTTATTAAATATACTTTCTTACTACTACTACTATCGTGGCGCTACAACTCGGTGACGTGTCTTGGCCTACTCCACCAACTTCCTCTAGTCATCTCTGTTCTGTGCAGCTATCATCCAGTTCCCGACTCCCAGGATATCTCTGGAATCCTTCGCAACACCGTCTGAGTTTTGGTCTCCCTCTTCTTCTCGTTCCGTAGAGAGGATCTTTCAGGATCTTCTTTGCTATTGCTTCATCCTCCATCCTTGCCACGTGGCTAGCCCATCTAAGTCTTCCGAGCTTCATCCTGAGGATGACATCTTGATCATCAAGCATTGCATAAATTTCAGCATTTGTCCGCCTTCTCCAGTTTCCACCGATCTGTACTCCTCCAAATATTCTTCGAAGAATCCGATGCGTACAACAGAACTGGGCGGATTAATGCTTTGTACAGGATATAGCTTGTTCGGCCGGGATAAAAGGCGAGAGGTGAATTCCTTGCGAAGGGCAAAGTAGCACTTATTAGCCATCAATATTCTTTTCTTGACTTCGACTTTAGTTGCGTTGTCTTGTGTTACCACTGATCCCAAATACTTGAACTTCGCTACTTTTCCAAAGGTACATATGCTTCTTAAATTTTATTAATAATTTTAGTTGTAAAATATTCTTCTTTTAGATTTGAACTGGTCATTTTTTATTTTTTCAATATAAAAAATCTAGATAAGAGATTGCAAATGACAATCACGCATTTATAAACGTTCATGACAATTATTATATTATAAATAGTAACTAAGAATCAAAATGCGAAACGCAAGCGTTTTAGATTAAGAGATACTTCTAAAATGAGAGCTCATTTAATATTGTAGTACTGAAATAACTTTACCTCATTTGGAACAGACAGACGTGCTTTACGTGCTCTAGTTATAATATTTCTGTTTAATATGTATAGTTATTAAACTGTGAGCTTAGACGTGTTTTGATATATGTATGACTCTTCTGCAAAGCTAGTAGATTTTCCAACTTTGAAGTAATGTATTTTTATGATGTTTTTAATTAAGCTCTCTCATTTTCCATGTTTGAGTGAGTAGATGAAATTGTTTTGATCTCATTTTGTTAATTGTAAAAATGCGTTCGTTTTCGTACTAGACTTACCACACACCCCGACGCGCACACATACACACAGTTCATTTGGCAGGACTTGGTGATTTTGACTGAGGGCATCCTAAACGTGAATTTCCGGTAAAAACTCTAATCAAAAATTTTCACGATCGCAATACTCTTCATTACTATATTTTATATATAGGTATCATTTATAGTATTTCATGTATAGGCATGGAAGTAAATTTACATGCGACGTAAAACAACCTACATTCGGTCAACACATTGTACCTTAGGCTCATTCCTTTATCAAACCATTAACTTCCAGCAAACTCTCTATGTCCACAGTCACCTGCAATTTAATACTTTTGTGCACTACCTTCAAACAAGATCGTGCCATTCTCTACTTTGCGTTACCACCCATAGAACTTCAACTTTTGAACTTTCCTTTCTTGTCCGCTCTGTTAATCTCTGGATTTCCCTACCTGCTCATATCCGCCATGCTTCTCATATATTATTTTCCTAGTCCTAGCTGTTCCAGTATCTTCTCTCTCTCCAAACGAACGCTCAAAAATTCTTTTATTTCAAATCGAATATCGGACTTTGATATAAAGAAAATAATAAAATTTTCTTAATTGATTTATTTATTTTTATTTTTTTTTTTCAACTCATTTATCTAACGGATGTTATTTATTTCATGTTTAATACCTTCTTTTTTTTGTTTTGTTAAGATTTATTTTTTTATTGTTCCTCTCTTTGCTGGACTCTTGTTTTCTTACTTGTACTTATTTGTTATTCTTACGGGACCCAGTCCTGGAATAAAATTGTCTATTCTTTTCGTAACTACAGACTAAACGATGTAGCTTCGACGTACATATATTTTTGAAAGCTGATAAAAAGAAGCTGGATGAGAGAACTCCAAGTGGTGCTATTCTATTTGTCACAACACCCACTCTTATCCTACCATCATGTTTTATATTTGCACTCTTAGGTGTGACGTGTGATTTAATAAAAACAAATTAAAGTATATTATTAAAATGGACTCATTAATTTTCTTTTAATGGTACAGCATTTTTAAAAAGTTAATTGCGCCTAGAATTGTCATCTCTCTAGTATATTTATCGTAAATTATCTTCCATTTTATGGCAGATACATTAACGTTATATTTTGCATTATACAGTATTAAAGTAGTATATATCTTTATGTATCAAAAACATTTTAATTATTATAAGTGATATTACATGTTAAAATATTTCTTTCATTATTCGTTTCCTCTCTATTTTCAAAGTTAAACATAATTTCCATCATTTTGATGTACGTCGTTTAACTTTATTCGTAAACACAGTAGAAACCTATTGAAAGGCCCGTTGTATGGTAAGCATAGGCTAAAATACCAAAACATTTGCGGTAAAACTTTCCATGGCTTTGCATGTAATAGAACACGGCAGCATCCTCCCCAAATAGCTTTGGAATATTTAACTGTTTTTTTATTGAATTCAACTACAAAGTTGTTTCTGCCATTTTTTCCCTATTAATTTCTTGGTGCATATCTATTTTATTAATTGATAATTTAATGCATGTTAATTTATTTAACGTCCCTTATGCTGGTGTGGTTAATCGGACGATGCTACAGCGGAAGTCCTAAATTTTGCCTATCCAGGTTAAATTAGGATAGGGATCTTTAACGAGTACCTTTCATCACACAGGCTCTGGACCACCTTTTAACTTCCCCTCCGAAGGACGGCATAACTAAGGATTTTTTACTCCCATTAAAAAATCCTAAGGCCACCTGCGGGCTAGAACCCGGTATCTTTGGCATAGGAGGCTGTTATGCTAGCCACCCTGCTACAGGTAACCCCAATTTAGTGCATGTAATTGTTGTGGCATAATTCAACCATACCTTTTCCAAAAAATATTTGATACACCAAGAAATAAATATGAAATAGTATATATATATATATATATATATATATATATATATATATATATATATATATATATATATATACATACACATACATACATATATATTGTGTTTTCATATCGTATTTTTAATAAAAATCCTTTACCTTAAAAACAGACATTTCATGTGACACAACCCATATATATGTATATATATTATATATATATATATATATATATATATATATTATTATACATATGTATATTATTTCATGTATTTGAAAAAATGTATTTAATTTTTTTTGTTTGTTTCAGGTATCAATTACATTTGTGACTTTAATAAACTAGAACAGTTCAGTAAGTAGTATTATTTTACTTCTTTTAGTGTGTGATTGCATTAAGGGCAGTTTAGACGAGACGATCAGACTTGGAAAATTGGCAAGGGGGCCCAATTTATCAAGAGGTCTAAATGCAACCTTCAATTTATTGGGTGCCAATTTATGGGGTGCTGGTTTTTCCGCTTTAACGATTCCTACACGCTTCTCTCACTCTCCAAATTGATTTTATTAACCTATTATTATATAAATGATTTCTCTTTTTTAGGTTAAAAAAAAAAACCAAAAGAATGGGGGGGGGAGAGATTAAATAAAAAACAGTTACTTAGTCTCTTATTGTTTACTTTAAAAATATTTTTAATTTCAACATTGCGCAATGACACATTGATTTAAGTTGTTTCCAATATTTTCGATTTAATTTTATCATTACTTAACTGGATCAATAGTCATTGAAAAAGATCACGCGATATCTGATTTATTGTACGTATTAAAGTGTAATATTTACTATATAGTTCTGTTGGGTGGATGGTGTTTTAGTTTGTTATACTAATATTTAAGTTTTTATTTTTATTGGTTAGTGTAAAATGAAATATAAAAAGTTGCAAACGTCATAAAATTATTAGCACTGAATAATAATAAAGAGATAACTAAAAGCAAATTCCGATTTCTCTTTTTATTAATAAAAATAATGATTCAAATAATCATGAAAATAATATTATATATATATATATATATATATATATATATATATATGTACTTTATAAACTAAAAATAGGATCAAATATTCATTATTCTAAACATTATATTTACACTTTTATTCCTTTAACACTTTTATAATCATATATTGACAGTTGTCTAAACACGTAAGAAATCGACAAAAATTACATAATATTTTTTAAACATTTGAATCATATATATAAATAATTTGTGAGTGTGTAATATTCAATTACAACAATTTAATTTAAATTTTTTATAAATTATTTGACGAAATTTATTTTAATGTTTGAATCATTTAAAAAAAATCTAATTATGTAATTAATTATAGCTAGCCTTATAGAAGTGCTGGCCATACTAAATTGTATGGAAATCTCTTCCTTTCTGCTGTTCCAATTTTTCACTCCCGACCAGAAAGTAAGCACCTGTTGAGACGTTACAATTTCTTGGGGTTCCAAGTTCAAATTTTCCCTGCAATGAGCTAGGGCACGTCCCTTTATTAAGGGCTCTACCACGATTTATCAATCTCCCTTGCCAATTTTTCAGGGGTGATAGGCTCGTCTAAACAGCCCTTTACTCAGTTTTATAATACTTTTTTTTATCCTTTTACTAAGTTTAAAATTATGTAAGGAATAAAGTAAAAGAAAAAAGAAAAGGAAAGGACAATATCACAAGAAATATTATTTTTTTTGGCGTAAAAAAAGATGACCTGGTTTATATACAGTTTTCTCATTTCCAAAACCTGATGATAAATTTATTAAAAGCCCTACTTTATTAGTTCTTCTGTTTTAAAAATCTTAGTTCTCAATGATGTAAGCTGTTTTGTTTATTTTATTTTATCTTTTTCGTCCAATTAAATTAAAAATAAATGTAGGGTATTTTAAGCCTTTTATAACATATTCCATCGTACATTTCTGTTACATGCTTAATGGTCCTCCATAGATATATGAATTTGTATAGATATTGTATATTACTGTATGTACTATTCTTAGCTGGATAAGGACCCTTACCTCCGTTGTTGTTCCACCGTCTATTTATAGCGTTTAGTATATTTAAAAAGTACGTTGTATGTCATACACGGAATTGTTATGTTCCATTTGTAATCCATCACAAGAAGACTATAATCAAATTTTTTAATATATAGGAAGGTAATACAAATAAATAATTAGTCGATCTACTCCACAATCAGAGCCTTGGGATTGGACGTGGTGATGTTCTAAAGCTCGTGGTGTCATTAGGAGGCGCCTTATAGATGATGGCTCTTGGTGAAAGGGATATTGACGGAAGATGATCCGCATAGAGCCACCTCTCCCCTCCCTCAGATAATAAAACCCTTTAATGACTCTCTGGTTTAGGCTGGTCATTTTCTCAAAGGGGGGATCTCTTCAAGGGGTGACATTGAATCATCTTCAGAGATTGACATGGAAGTAATCCTTTGATTGAAAAGGGAAAAATGTGGATTAATCTGGGCATTTCGCTTTTATGTCGTAAATGTGCGTTTTCGGCTGGGGCCGTAACTTTTTTTCACTCCTAGTTTGACACGCTCTCTAGTCTCTAGCTCTGTTAGTGTCGATCAAATAAAAAAATTGAAATTTAGTGAAGAATATTTCTTGTTATATAACCTTTGTCGTAAGGACCCACCATTTAGGAGGAAATAAGTCATGTTCTGCATTTATTAAGAATTTGAGCTTTATTGACATGCTCGGTGTCAAAAAAAAAATGTGTGTGCCTTAAGACCGAACGGTAGAATTGTAAACTTCATTGCGAATCGTAATTTATATATGTAGTTTATTGTTTATTCGTTTAACGTCACTTTTATGCAACTATGGCTAATCGGACGATGCTACAGTGGGAGTCCTAAATTTTGCCTATCCAGGTTTTATTAGGATAGGGATCTTTAACGAGTACCTGACACCGCACAGGCTCAGGACTACCTTTTAACGTCCCCTCCGAAGGACGGCGTAACTAAGGATTTTTTACTCCCATTAAAAAATCCTAGGACCACCTGCGGGTTTGAACCCGTGACCTTTGGCATGGGAGGCTGTTACGCTAGCCACCCAGCTACAAGTGATCCCTATATATGTAGTAAATAATATTATGGGTTATGTAGTATTATCATGGATCGGATTAGTAGGATAAATGAGAAACAAATCAGAAATTAAAGTTATAATTGTTTTTAAATTATTTTTTTATCTAAAATAAATACTTTTGATTGAATTTTACTTAGATATCTAGAAAAAACGGCATCAATTGTTGTTCCGTATTTTGTTGTACTTTCATTTATATTATTTGACATATTTAAATCCAATGTGGTCTTTAAAAAATCTTGTGAAATGTCGATATTGAAATCTCCAAACAAGATCATGGGTGGGTGATTAATCCAAGTTCCGATTAAGCAAAGCAGACCCTTCTGCTTGTATATATAAGTTAATTTTCATAGACGAATTAAATTGTTTTTTTTACACTTTGATTAGGTGACGTGTAAATTACAACTATTATGGTGGGTAATCCATTTTGTATTTTTCACATTTTGCAACACTAATTTCTCCAATAGATGATTTATTAAAACTGTATGATTGAGAATTCCTAAATGCTACATTCACACAATATACAAAAAACAATAAATTTTTTAAAATAATAATACAATATACATGTAAACAAAAAATAATCAATAAGAAACTGTACAAAAGTTACTCATACCTATATGAGCCAATGATAGAACTCAAATACGAGTACACATGTTTACACGAGGTCTCGAGGCCACTGCCGTTGCAACCTTCTAGGGGGATGGTAAGGATGTGTGAAGCTAGATAGGGATTGAGCTAGCGGATTGGGGTGATAGATAAGTTTCTGATAGAATTTAGAGAATTTCCATGGTATAAGGTCTAAAATAAATGGATTATTTAGGTCGTGGTGTAAGGTATAGTTAGTGACATAATAAGGAGCATTAACTATTGTTCGGAGGACTTAAGATTTGAAGGATTGAATGCGTATGGTGTTAAAATATTTGGCTGATCCCCGCAGTTAAGGTCCGTAGGTCCAGATAAGTTTTACAACTGTCTGGTATATTAGCAGTTTGTTTTCAATAGATAGTTCAGAATTGCTGTTCAGTAGTCTGTATAATTGACCAAATCCTTGTAGTAGTGTCTTGGCTTCCTTCTAGACAAAATACTAACTTGGAACCCGCATTCTAGACTTAAACGACAAGAACTTAATCTCCAAATTAAAAACAAAATATATATGACATTTCATCGCAAAGAATTTTGATTTTGACTCCCTGTTACCATTTAACCGATCCATAGTTGAATTTTATTGTAGTTATTAAATAGTTGAGCCTAGTACATTTCTATACTGAATGCCTATCAGGAACAGCAGGTTTCACCTAATACATAATGGTTTGAGTTGACATAGAGTTGCGCTGTGAGGCCAGTTATATAAGCCAAGGACAGCAATATCCTGTTGTGATTCAGAAAACGTGAATTAGAGGGCGATGCACATCCTTAGTCAATTGTTATTTTTAATGAGTCTCCTTTGTTGTCATTTTAATTGTTCGTTTGTTTATTTATTTAACGTCACTTTGTACTATTATGGCTAATCGGACGATGCTACAGTGCAGAGTCAAGTTTTTTGCAGATATAAATCGGATAGGGTCTTTGAAGAGTAAGCTGACAAAGGCTTGGGGCCACCTTTTCACGTCCCATCCGAAGAACCTGCAGGTTTGAACCGGAACCTTGGGCGAAAAAAGGCTGTTATGCTAGTCGCTAAGTCGCCGATGACACATTTTAATTGTTTTTCACCTATAAATCAGATTTTTGATAAGGAAGAACATTGCGATCGCGAAAAAAAATCGAATATAACATGTCAACTGGAATAAGCTTTTTAATAGTTACTTAAAGCTTTATAGCAAACTAGTGATTCTTTTTTTTTTTTTTAATATGTGGTAAGGTTTTTAAAAAGCTTAAAAGTCTAAAGAAACTTTTTCCCTGGAAACAACTTACCAGAAATCTCATTTTATCTTACTGAATGTAATCCCCGTTTTACCCATGTATCATGTAATGCATCTATGAGGGAATTTTTATCCTCGACTTGCTGGGCTGCTGTATCAGACTAAGAAATGATTTTAAAAGTAGGTTTAATTTAAAACTCAGTGCAGTAATTTTTTTGGGATAATTAAATTTATATCATGTAGGAAAGTGATGCGAGAACGAGATTTTTCTTTTTAGAGATTTAGTGTTTAATAATATATATATATATATATATATTAATAATATATATATATATATAATTAATTTAAATTAAACTTACAAAATAAGGTGATTCTAATCCATAGTGTCACTATAATTGTAGCTAAGTAAATAAATGAACATAAATATTTAGCCATGGTTAAATAAACAAAGACTAATTGAC
The DNA here is from genome assembly GCA_023052935.1 of Piezodorus guildinii. Classification (NCBI taxonomy): domain Eukaryota; kingdom Metazoa; phylum Arthropoda; class Insecta; order Hemiptera; family Pentatomidae; genus Piezodorus; species Piezodorus guildinii. Next base: position 145,384,181 of record CM041292.1, read on the forward strand.
TACACTTTTAGGATTTAAACACAAAGTAAGTAAATAAAACAGTTACCTACTAAATTCATCAGATCCTTGCCCTCCCCTGTCCTTTATTTAACTTTTTCCCAACTAAATCCGATTTCATTTGGTTTTGGCATGGTTGAATCTAGACTGGCTGTGGAAACTCTGCTGTAAAATTTTCCTCGGTTTTCCAAAACTCAGTTATCTAACATGAGAGAGAAATTCTTTTTTTATTGGCAATATTTCCAAATACATCGGGTTGCTTGTTATCCTCCATCGATCTCTTTTATACATAGTGTACATAATTTTTTTCCCTATCCCATTTTAATAACTTATTTACTATTGGTTACAATTGTATTTAGTTATTTACTTCAGCATTATTATTTCTCCAACAAATCTTATTTACGTTATTTCTCTCTTTAACTACATTTAAATTTACTTAAAACCTTTGGTGCGCTTATTATAAAATCAAAATATAGGTTAATTTGCTCTCTAATTGCCATGCAAGTGATGTTGGATAATCCTCAGAGAGTGTAAAATTACGTTTTCCGCCAATCCCACTATATCCTTTGTATTGACACCCAGGTCTACCAAAAAGCTCCTTGTTCTGACAGGGACCACTCCGCGAGACCCCAACAACGCGGTTTTTTTTCTTTGAGGAAAGGATTGCATTTGTCGTAGTTGGCTCTCTTTTCCCTTTCTATTCCAACTGTCTCATCAAGGTCATTATCCTCAAATCATACGATAGGTTCCAGGATCATTGCAGTACTTCCGTTCTTCGGGAATGGAACGATGTCTGCGTACCTAACTATAACGATCCGTCCGTATCAATGCAGTAGACTTCGTTAAACCAGGTAACATATTTTTCCCTTAAAGGGAGGAGGGAGGAGCTTTGCTAACTCTTGCTCCACACCCTGTGGTGTTGACACGTGGTGAGGAGGGAGTAGTTGGGACACCATCTCAGCACATCGACTGGTGTTTCAGACTTTCTGTCGCATTTGGGACAGAGGAACCCAGATTCTCTTACTCATCCGCTTTAATGCACGCAGGGGTGCATAATTTTGTTTAGTTTCAGGACATTAGACCATTTTAACACCGAGAGCACTTGTTTCTTACATACGTACGTATTGGCTCTATGGGTATCTTTGAAATGTCGAACGCCAACGCCCTTCCTCCTCATTGTATAAAAAATTATACTAGCTTTACCTTAATACCCAGAAACACCTCTTACTTACCTTGGCTAATAAATCAAAGAGATCTCTCATCCAGAACCTTTTTAATCTCTTCCATATTATACTTATTATAATTATTTTATATGTATTTTTAATTTAATATGAAATCGTTGGAATGGACTCGTTATGTGTTCAACGACGGATTTAAAACGTATTACCTCCCTTGTTTTTGTAACGTTTGCTAATTATCAACCTGCCGTGGATAGAGGAAAATTAATATTTAAAAATACAAACATGTGCATCTACATTTTGTGGTATCCCGTCCCATGCCGGCCGCCAGGTGTCTGTTATGTTTTTAGTCATGAATATACGATGGTTTCGTGTTCAACTTTTGTTAATTAAGTATTTTTTGGTTCTTTTTTTGACCTGTTTTTTTTTTTTTTTTACTGCTTTAATATCTGAATTATTTTATTGATAACGAAGCAGTAGTTGTTTTAAACAAAGAAACTTATAGATTTATATAATCTTAGATATGAAAATGAGATCACGAAAATGTCAGTCTCTTATCGGATCTGAATATAAAAAATAAATTACGGATTTTCAATGTTAATCATTGAGCCCTTTTTTATACAATAATGATACTACGGTAATGTCACGTGAAAAGAGTATAAGGCACGCTATCTTCCCCGCACCCTCCACAGCAATAAATAACTCCTAATAAATGATAAAGAATAGGAGGGGTGGCTCGAAAGCTAACGAACGCACGTACAATGGGAGGGTGGTTTGACCTGTTGACGTGGGATATACCATCTTTAGTTGTAATTTGCATTACATATATTTGTCGACATCCGTACAGGCTGTAAACGAAATGAAAAGTAATTTAGTCGTCGACGAGTAGTCAAAATAACAAGAAAAGTACAATATAAATGACAATTGTTTGGTCGTTCAATACTTCAATTTAATAATAGGAGACAGATTTAGTGGCAAAGAATAATTATCATCTATATCTTTTAAAAAATGTTGGGAAGATTGATACCTGAGAAGATGAATAAATAGAAATAGTTGATGTTTGAAAGTGGATAATAATAAGGCTTTACTAATGGATATAGGCAAGGAATTCCAAAAGAGGGTAGCACGAATGACAAAGGATTTTTTGAAGGAGACGGATCTCTGAGAAGATAAGATATATATAAGTTTATAGATTGGGATCTAGTGTTTACTGAATTGACAGAGGAACAACTGGTAAGCTTATCAAGAACATAAGGAGGTTTCTTTATTTTAAAAAATCGGAAGAGATAGACACCTAGGAGGTACTGCCGACGAAAAGAGGGATAGAGCCAATTCAACTCGGTATACCTATTAGAAACATGGGAGCGTTTGGGGATGCCACAGAGAAATTGTAATGAGAAGTTATTTCTTAACATTTCGTTGGAATCCTCATTCAAGACTGAAACGACTAGAAATTGCTCGTCGTTTCGGTTACTTATTTATAATCTGCAAGATTATAAATAAGGCCGATATGAATATACAGACTAGAGTTGTGTGAAACCATTGAATTATTTCTATATCCAATCCTTACAATACTAAATCCTTCCTAAAACCTCAATGGTGTTTTCATTGTAACGAATAAACTGATCCGTAAAGACCTTGTATGTTGTTGATTTGTCCCAAACCAGATACCATTCATTTCACGACAAATTCCATGCTCACTCCACTCCCTAATCCACTATTTTCAATCCTTTCTTCCTCTTCAATTCCTGATAATCCACCGAGGCGTCTAAAGTGAAGATGGGCCAGAGACCTGAGTGCTGCGAGTAGGAAGTTTTCCGCATGTGTATCATGTTTTTGTTTTTTTACTCACATTAAATCGTTGTATTCAATAATACTGTTGTAAATGAAAATAAAACATTATCTATATATCTTTTAAAAATAAAAAAAAACATTATGACATTGTAGTCTTTTTTATGAATGAATTATCAAAACGCCTACATAATTGAATCTTAAAAGACATTCATTTTCATATCAATCATTCTTTAAAGGGCTTTAAATTTTTTGTCTTTTTTCTGAGAACTTTTGCCCTTTATCGGAAGAAGTTAGGTGAAGGTTTTAAATACATTTTCCACGCTAAAATCACTCTTTCCGGCCTTAAAATAAAAATATTATACATTTATGTCTTGTTTTTCATGACAGAGAAAAATATATATGTTAGTTATTATAGAAACTGCTTAATCGGGTTGTGTATCGCACCTGATGCTTTTATATAAAACAGAATATAATTAATTGGCTTATACCAGCATGTAGCGATGGAGTCTCGCACATTTGAGACGTTGATTTCCAAAAGGTACTAAAGGATATTTTTTACGAAATTGATTTTTTTACATGTTTGTATTCTCATCATTTAGTTTTATCTAAATATTCTATTTTATGTTATCTAATGAATTCTCAAGTCCTTAAAAAACGCGATTTAGAAATGCCGTAATTTTCTAAAAGTACCAATTACGCATTTATTTTCGTTCCAAATCATTCTAAAAAAATTCATTTCATAACTTTAATATGATTTTATTATTATAGTAAAAAAATAATTCTAAATTTTGGGGCAAAAAGACCCAAATTAGCTAGTTTAATAATATAGTAATGAGAGATTTTCGCGCTTCCTGTAAAATTTCCTCGAATGGATACAGTACCTTTTGGAAATCAACGTCTCATTTGATGTCAGTTGGTGTTAATGTATAATTCCTAAGATAATAGTGGTACTCACCACGTTTGCTATAGCACATTTTTTGTGTTATTTTGCTAAACCCACCGAGTTTATACAATAGGGGTACTCACTACGTTTGCTATTTGTGTTATTTTGCTAAATCCGTCGAGTTTCTACAGTTATTTCCTGTATAAAATTGATGGGTTTAGCACAATAGCGAACGTAGTGAGTACTCCTAGTACCCTGCTCGGCGGGTTTAGCAAAATAGCACAGAAAATGTGCTATAGCAAACGTAGTGAGTACCCCTTATATAATAATTTTAATAGTAATGCATGTATACGTGCAATTTACTCAAATACATAAATAAAAACGTAATTCTACTCATAGCAAAACGCTTATCTCCTGTAATATTGGATTATCGTTAAATAATAATTGATAATACATTAAAAAAATAATGTATTAATGAAATAAAGATTATATACTAATAACATCATATATATATATATATATCATTTAAACACCATAAAATTAAAATAAATATTCCAAATGCAATTTATAAATTTAATTTTAAAATAATTTCTATATTCCATTGCTTCCAGAATGGAAATTTTTATATTTCACTTAGTTAAATAGTTAGTGCTCGGTTAATAGTGCCTTAAAACACGCTTAATTTTAGGGTTGTGGTTGTCCCTAAAGTTTTAGAATCTTGTAATAGCTTCCTCTGTTCTTGGGGTAGGAGTTGATGGAACATGAAGTGTACCTTAAGGAAATACCTTCAAGTTACGCGTTGTTAGGAATGACCATAATAAAAAAAAATTATCTCTGTCACAAAACAAGCAAACAGTATTTAATGATTTTTCTCACGCTTTACTAGTAAAAAACAATATTTTAGTTAAATTGTTTTGGTTTGTTATTTTAAACTATGTAACTGTGGATCTGTAATAGTCACATTACACCGTCGGCTGCATCGGTATATATTTTTTTAGATTTGATATATTTTTTACTAAGATCCTTATAACCATACTTGCCCCCAAGACATTTGTTTTAAAAATGGCGACCGATTATAAGTTTCATATGCTCATATCATGACTATTTATCAAGCTAGAGCTAATTAAAAAGTTTTTTAAAAATAATTATAGCAGTTCCTTTTTTAACACATTAATAAATTTCAACTCTGACAGCTGTAGACCAATTTATGATTTTGTTTTCTTGGGCCCGTGATGTCTGTCTTAGGAAAGGACATTTTATTTTGGTATAACTTTTGTTAAGTTTCATTACAGTAACGTAAAGCTTATTAAATGTGATAAATGAGCTCTAATGATTTTCTCAATTCACTGAGGATATCTGGTTAATTTTTCACCCTTAGTGTCTTCGTTATTTTAATAGTTTGTGCAGGGCCACTCGTATTGTTTTCAATATTGTTGAAATTTAATTAAAAGTATGTAGATTTCTTTATAATTTATAGTCTAATTTGCTTGCCTCCAAGCTGTGGACAAAATTCAATATTAGGTTTAAGAGCCATTTTGTATTATAAATAATATGACAAAAAATATAAATGATCAGGCTAAGCTTTAAGACAAGCCTTTAAATATTTTATAAATGCAATGTAGGCGACAATCAAGCTCAATAAATGTTAAATATTCGTTTTATGTATATAAAATAAAAAAATTTGTAATAGAATCTCTGTTACAGATTCTTTTATTCTCGAAGATTAGGTATTAATGGATTGATGCTCTCTGTATTCCGTAAAAGGCAAACATAATAAATGGTATTGAGACTTTTTATATTTTGTTATTATGAATTTCGTCAGCAGGATATTAAATAATAATTATTTCGAACAATTTTACGGTTTATGAATAATCTCTCTACAAATAAAAAGATAACGCGATTCTTGGTTTCTGCGAACTACTTCTAAACCTTGCCACTTGTTTTGCTACGTATTTTGATAAGATTTTAATAAAATAGTAGTAGTAATATGTGCCGTTGGAAAGTGCAAGATTTTATAAAAAGTTAAAATCCCATAAACTAATGATCATCAGTTATTTGTATTGTTTGTAATGAAGGAGGTTATGGGATTGCCACCGTACAGTATCGTACAAGTTATATTCTTCCATAGAGTACGCAAGATTTTAGAAACAATATTAGTACCAAATTGTTATAATAAAAGAAAACTTAAAATAAATCCGTAAGATGACATTGTATTAATTATTTCCACTTTTAAAGATTATTTCATGAACACAGATGTTTCACTTTAGTCTAAATTGCAATTTCTAGGGAACAAAATTAAAATTGTATTAAATAGTTCATTTGAAAAATAAAACGATCGCTGAAATAAAAAACTTTGTTATTGTGGATGTAATTAGTTGACCGTTGAGAATTACTGGAAGGAATTAGTCCGGCTGGCGGTCATTAAATGAAACAACTAAATAGTTTCAACTATTTTATTGTTTGCCAACGTTTCGACCCCCTTTGTGGGTCATCATCAGGGCGCATGGTGGGAGAATGGAAACTCAGTTTTCCGCCACCCGGACTAATTCCTTCCAGTAAAAAAACTTTGTTATTTCTGTCTTTTTATGCTTATATACACTACATAACCTCGCTAGTGTAAGACGCATTTTTTTTTTGTTACATTATTTTACCCAGTTGATTCTTTTAAATGTAAGGATATCCATGAAAGTTAGTAATTAATCAGTATTAAACTGGTCTTAAGTACCTTTTTCTCTTCTTGTTTTTTGGGCTGAACTCTAAATCCGTTAAACTATATTTTTTTTTTAAGTAAATGATACCACATTCAAATTCCACGTGAGCGAAGCAAGAGCGACATAATTTTAAAAAATGTCCACCATGATGATGATGGGGAAGGCCCTCGAAACGTAGACTCGTTTTGATGTTTATGTTGAATAAACTTTTTTGGAAGATTAAGGAACCAACTAATTATTTATTATCAAATTGCATTCCTCTGATTAACCTATCTTTATTATACACCATTATGTTTACCAGTAAGGTAGACCTTAAGTGCAAGTGTATTATGTGGTCTTTCGTCGCAAAATCTTTAATATCTAAGTTTACTCATTTTGGACACCTCTCTTGTATATATATATATATATATATATATATATATATATATATATATATAGAGAGAGAGAGAGAGAGAGAGAGAGAGAGAGAGAAACTAGCGCGCTCTCAGGCTAAAGGTTGTGAGTTTGAATCCCAGTCTCAGTGTGACTTTTTCAAGCATTAAATGAATGGAGATTCACTCACAGCCTCTCCCCCGGGTATGTCAGACCCGTCAACTCAATGGTGGCCACTCACAAAATTAGGCGTAGGGAGTGATGACCATACACTACCAAATCCATCAAGAAACCTTTACCGCGAGGCCTTGGGCCTACACGGCCTGTCGCGCCACTTGAAAAAAAAATATAGATATATATTGACATAAATGATAACTCCGTAACTTTCGAAGTATAATGTCAAATGTCTAACATATAGCTGATAGTTTCCTTTGTGTTCGTGACTACATGAACTGATTTTTGGGTTCTTCGCAATATTTTAAAACACAGCTGAGAAATATTGTGGTTTATAAATCAATAAGAAGAAGACGGGTTGGCCTCGACCCTGCAGTGCACTGGGCATCAAGGAGCATTCCCTTAAGCACTAAATCTTATTTTAGCTGGACAGTTGTAATAGTGGTCGTGACCGGCCAGCCCAACTCAGTCGTAACAGTATCTTACGCTTCTTTTAACGTTCCCTTTCATACCAATGCGGTTGAGAGTTCCCGAAATGTTGCAGTTAAATTAGTAAATAATCCTTCATTGTAAATAATTTTCAATGAGTGATAAATGATTTTTAAAAAATACAGTAACATACATATATATATATATATATATATATATATATATATATATATATATATATATATATATATATACATATATATCTTGCAATCCCTTTGAAATCGTCCAATTCTCATTAATTGCACCGCTTCATTTTTGATTCAGTCACTAAACTTTATCCTACAGTACTCAATACGCAGAGGTATAATCTGTATGAGTTCCATAATTTTTCACATAGTCTCTTATGAGATATTTCCCTATAAATATTGCTGAGGATGGAAATAACTATTAAAATTAATGAAAATTTATATTTAAAAAAGGGTTGAGCTTATACGATCATAACTTCCACAAGTCGTGCAACGAAAAGCCTTTACTAAAAAAAAAATTAAGCATAAGATTCATTTCTAACCTTCCTTGTTATAGCGCGCTAGACGTTTCACATGATGTTAATTATAGTGAATTTTTTTCAATAATTTTCTAGGCTACTTAGGTAGTTGCCAAGAGGCTATTTCAATAAGTATGCTGAAGAAAATAAGAAATAATAGAATAGAAAATTTGCTAAGCTTAATTATAATAAAGTACATATATAGTAATATACGTATTATAATATAGTACAATAATAATATTCAGTAGTAGGAGCCTCTTCTTACTCAAATCTGAGAAACTTATTATCTTGGAAAAAAATATTATTCCTATTCTTCAGTCAACTCTCCAAATGATATATATATATATATATATATATATATATATATATATATATATATATTTTTTTTTTTTTTTTTTAATCCATGCTTTTCAGGGATTGTTTACTTTGCCTTAGCTTTAGATTGCCTTTAAAGATACTCCAAATTAAAAAATCTATATCTTATTATTCGAGAATCAAAATATCATCAAAAATAATTGTGTGGTTTCAAGAATACCCCATAGTGGCTTGTCAATTATTAGTATTGTTCATTCATGGTTTTGTAGACGTGCCCTAACAAGATAACTATCATTGATCTTTACTAGTCTATCTTGAGTTTAATTATTGGATGTGTTACTGAGTGATGAATGATTTTGACGAGGACTGTTTTAGACATGAACCAACACCTTACCATATTATTTTCTTGTTTCCTCAAAAAACTGTTTTGAAAATTGCTTAACTGATAATAAATTATATTTCTAATAATGATCTTAATATTAAATCACTTTAATTATTAGTCTTCTTGCCATTGAAATATATGTAGGGTACTAGATAAGCCTTAAATCATTTTCAGGATATGCTATTTTTTATTTATTTTTTTATTTTTTTTATGGGACTCTAAAATAATTATCGTCCATTTTCTTAACGTATTGATTTCTACGCTTGTTTAACTAGGCTTTCTATGTATATTTACTTTATGAAGTGGTCAGCTTTAATGGTCAACTGGCTTCATCAGTGATTAAAGGTTCACTGTTGTAAATGTAAATAAACTGAGCCCCTTGACAATATTTCAGCTTTCTCTTTCCGCGTCTGTTTTCCTTATACCCTCCTTAAATAACAGCGGCTTTACGTCTTTGATGTAATTCGTTAATTACATTCTAGATGATAATATTTATTATGAAACTGAATATAGAATATTTACAAATAATTTGAAACACAATATATGACAAGTCGAAGCTTTTATCTGAGTGCGTATTTAAATATGACCTTGTAGTCAGTAAGACGTGTCTTGGATGACTAAGGATAAAATTATTTATAATAAGAATGAAGTATTTCTTTGTAACGCTGCATGCTAATAAAAATAAAGATGTCTATATTGTTTCATACTGAAGTAAATTTTAAATTCTGAAAACGTTCACTCGTTGTTGATAATGCGATTCTCTACTAGATATTGATGTATTTAGGAATTCAGCTTTCTATGGTATTTTAAAAAATATATATAAAATAGATAAAAATGACTAATATGACATTCTCTGCCTGTAGTTGCATCGTATTGTTTGTTTATTTATTTGACGTTCCTTTATGCTGCTTTGGCTAATCGGACGATGCTACAGTGTGTATCGTGTTTACCAATCCAATAGGTGGCATGCAGGGTAAGATTAAAGTAAACAAGATTCAATTAATACATTACTATAATTATTAATTTACACATATCATTATATTCACATATTGCCTAAAACTCTGATTGAGAATACTGAGGGACATTTTCTCTACTACCTTTGCCATACAATATTACAAATAACAATATACCTTTAAAACACTTAACCGGCTGGCGAAGGTGAATTCAGTCTTAGGACCCCTTTCTTGGCATCATCCTCCAGCTGCTCTCATAACCCCGACGGCTACCTCCTCTTCTTCTAGATGGAACCCGACTCACTCCTCTTGAGGATAAAACTTGACTAACTCTTCGGTTCTTCTCTCTCATTCTCGTCACCTCGGGTGGGCCGAGATGGGAAGTGCCCCGGTTGGCGGTATAGCCTTTGTGATATTATTCTTATCTTTTCACCAATCTTAATATTCTTGTTGGCCGCCGCTGGGGGGAAACTACCAGAGGTTTCTGGTACCGCTGGGGGGCCCATACCGATGGGAAATCTAGGGGGCTAGGTAAACACCTTTTGATGTTTTGCCGACAAAGGTTCGTTATCATTAATTGTTTAATATTAAAATTATTTAATTATGAACTCCCCTCAGTATCCTCAATACATTACAAGTGAGAGTCATAAATTTTGCCTATCCAGGTTTTAGTTGTATCCTATTATTTAATTCGTAAAACACTAATCTAATAACATAAACTTGATTTAAAGAAAATTAAAAAAAAAAAAAACTGAGAGTGGTTGGTATTTAAATGACCACATATCAATCCTATCAAATCTTATCCACTACTTTTCGCTAAGCTAACCCGTATTTTTCTGATATTGTATGTGTTTGAGCAGGATATTATAAAGGGAGCATCGTGGTCTAGTAGTTGGAGCACTATTTTGTTGATCTCTGGGGTCTGGAATCGAACACCGGCTAAAGCTGAATTATTTATTCTGTTATTTCAGCCGTGGAGCGACCCTGGGGTCTGGAGACCCTACTGGGGCACAACCAGCCTCTTTAAAGTGGTTACGAAAAATTGGTGAAAAACCTGGCGGCTGAGCGTAAATCGTTTTTCTTATTATTACTTTAAAAACTACAAAATCATCGTTGTCTTCTACTGAAATATGTTTGGAATTCCTATCAGTAAAAAAATATATTATTCACATTTCTACATCTCCAATACATTTATATAAAATAAGGATTTTTACACTAATATGAATTTGTATATTTCTAACATACTAATTGAAGAAAAATAAGATCCTGCTAGAAGGTTTTTTTTTTTTTTTCGAAAATGTCAGAATTACTGTCTAGAAGTTTTATTCAATATATTTACATTGCAGTGTTGTAATTATTATAATTTTCACAAATAGGATTTCTAAACACACTTTCAGTTAAGCGAAACAAAAATTCCTTCAGTCAAACTTTATTTTGCATTTTATTACCCCTCATGTATTTTATAAACCTTGAAATTCTGTATAAATATTCATCCCAAATCGTTAGCCTAATTAGGAACATTTGGTTTTAGTTTTCCTTTAATGTTGTAGGGGATTAATGGTACTAAAGTACTATGATACGATTTGATCGGCCAAATGCGTTAGATCAGTATTATATCGATTTAAAGATTTGACGCCGTATTTTTTAACATTAACTTAGGAAAAATCCAAAATATCTCTCATATTTTATAATCTGTATTTTCTTCGTTCCATTGGAATAAAAAATAAAATAAAATAAATAAAAAATCACAGGATAAGTATCGAAAAAATATATATTTTTTAAAAGTTAAATGTTTCGAATTGTTGGCTTTAAACCATAATTCCTTATAAATTCTGTATACGTCGTAAATTCATGAGTAAGGCAATTATAAACGCGGATAATAGGCCGATTCTTTCTATTTGAATGCTAATATATAGAATATATTGATCTAAAACAAAAATATGTATGATTATAGGTGGAATAGTCAGGAATCAGTCATTTTTTGAAAAGTTTTTAATTTTGCCAACATTCCGAGTTTATGCTTGGACATGGCTCAGTAATGCCCTGATGATGGCTCACAAGCTTGGGCCGAAACGTTGGCAAAATTAAAAACTTTTCAAAAAATGACTGATTCCTGACTATTCCACCTATAATTGTTTCTACAGTAGACTATACATCCTCAATATGATCAACAAAAAAAATATGTATGAAATCAGTAACTTTGAAAAGTATATAAAAAAAGTAACGAGAGTAATTTTTATACTCACTATTAAAGGGCATCCCACAATCATAAATGAAAAAATAATTTTTTATTTATCTTGATTAGATCAAGAGTTGTAGAATTTTGGGCACTAAATCGTGATATTTTCCTGTGCGCCGCCCCATGGGACAGACTAGTTCGGGTCACCGGGGCTCTTATGCTTGCTATTATTAGATATATTTTGGGAAATACCGAAGTTGAGCCGTTGTTCAATCGCCTATTGCTAGCTCTAGATAATATCTTGGGAGAGTATTAGATGATAATTCAGTGTAAGCGAAATGGAAAACGGTGAGAAGAAAAGCCGCTTTCCCTAGAGGGCCGCGGGTAGCCTTGGAAGGAAGAAAAGAGGTGGATTAGGTTGGCAGTTCTTCAGCTGTCCGATAAGGGCTATATCGAAGGGCTGTCGTTTGTCACCATTAGTCCTACCCCCTTTTTATAGAAATCTCCCTCCAGGTGGTAAAAACCCAACCGTCCTTACATATTGCTGACCCCTTCACATCCCAACTCTTTTTATCCCCTTTTCTTCGTCTATTTAGGTACTGTCCTCTTTGTATTTTTTAGCAGATTTACTCCTGTTGCTTGTTCTTCAATCCCATATCTCGCGGAGTTGATATTATTCTGAAATCATGTTTTGTGCAAAATAATGAGCTATATGTTTCTATATTTTCGTGCCTTCAGCAGACATAGGTAGTATAAAATAGATTAAGGTTAGATTAGAAAAGTTAGTCGGAGCGTGGTCAATGAGAAGAAACGAGACGCTTTTGGAGCAGCTCCTGCTGAAGTTTTGTCCTACGTTCTATAAAATAATTTTTTTTTTTTTATTATTTTTATTGAGATATATTACAATTTGTTACAAAATGAACAATAATAATATTGATAAGAGACCACATTCATACTATATATACAGAAAATAATAATAATGGTCAAATTACATAAAATAGAACATAAATAAATTCATATATATACAATAAAATAATAATAATAAATTAAAAACAAAACAAATCGAAACAAAAACCTATTATTGAGATAAATAAAAAGTTGGCAAATAAATAAACATCTTACACACAATCATAACTATATACAATGTATACAATTGCTAAGGGGACCCCAGCAAGCGCTTTTCCCTCCACTTGTGGAGGAAAAAGCGGAACCCAAGAGATCCCAGCGCCTCTATCTCAGCCGCATCACTGGTCTGAGCCAGTAGAGGCTGAGTTAGGGCGCTGTAGCCACAAACATACCGTACATGAGTGGAGGATCTGACCATTGTCAGAACTCCAGTTTAAATGTTTACAATAGGTCTCGTGGCCACTGCCGTTTCAATCTTCGAGGAGGATTGTAGGGATGGGTGGTGCTGGATAGGGATTGCGCTAAAGGGTTAGGATGATGACTAAGGTTCTGATGAAATTTGGAAAATTTGGATGGTACCAGGTCTAAAACAAACGGAATATTAAGGTCATGGTGTAGGGTACAGTTGGTAACGTAATAAGGAGCATTAACTATTGTTCGGAGGACTTTGGATTGGAAGGATTGGATGCGTTTGATGTTAGAATGTTTAGCTGTCCCCCACAGTTCAAGTCCGTAGGTCCATATAGGTTTCAGTACTGTCTTGTATATTAGTAATTTGTTGTCAACTGTAAGATGAGATTTTCTGTTTAGTAGTCTGTATAACTGGCCGAATCTGCGGTTGAGTTCTTTTCTTTTTAGTCTTGTATGTGGGTTCCACGTCAGTCTTTTGTCTAGTAAAAAGCCGAGATACCGGACTGTGTCTGAGGAAGGAAGCGGTATGGAATTGAAATTAACCGTTGGACAGGATTTGCGTCGAAGGGTGAATGTGACGTGAGTGCATTTGCTTTCGTTCACCTTAATGCGCCAAGCATTGCACCAGTCTTCGACAAGGGAAAGGTGCTTTTGGAGATTTAGCGATGCTGCTTCAGGATCGGAATTGGATGATAAAATGGCTGTGTCATCAGCAAATGTTGCCAGAAAGGTATTGGGATCGGTAGGGATATCGGCGGTGAAGAGGATGTAGAGGACGGGTCCTAAGACGCATAAAATAATAATAATAATATTCACGAATCATATGGTAACAAAAAAAAACTTAACCACCCCGTAGATAGTACACACTACATCAATTGATCCATAACAATAAACATAAACCTCAACCATATATTACATGCACTGTTTTCTATTATATAAATTTACACAAATAAGACTTTACGGATTTTTTGTTAAATTATCATTAAAAAAAAATATTACCATTTTATCTACCCTAAACCAAAGAAAACTGTACATAATGTAATTTTAACCAAACTTATTTCATATATATGCACCGTTAAATATTAACAGTATACATTTTACTGACCTTGTAACCACGGAAGGCATTAAGGAATCAAAAAACATCTCATAAAAAAACACAAAAACCAGACAGTGTTGTCAAATAAATTCATATGATATATTCATATCATTACTTTCACCTAACTAAATATGAAATATATAGTAAGGGAAAGTATTTTAGTATATTATTATGTAATTATTTTGTTTATAAGTCATATTTTATTTTATTACCAATAAATCTATTTAGAGATGATACAGTAGTGAATCAGGTCAGGGTATTGTTTCTCTATTGTTCAAGTGTATTTTGTATTAAGTAGAGAGTTAATTTATTAGTGCCTAATTACAGGCCTTCTTCAGGTCTATAAAACAAAAGATAACAACGAGTAGTATACCCTCAATGGTGGTCGAAACGTCGGCAGACAATAAATAGTCAAAACTATTTAGTTGTTTAAGTCACTGACCGGGATCACTTGTAGCTGGGTGGCCAGTGTAACAGCCTCCCATGCTAAAGGTCACGGGTTCAAACCCGCAGGTGGTCCTAGGATTTTTTAATGGGAGTAAAAAATCCTTAGTTACGCCGTACTTCGGAGGGATGTCAGGTACTCGTTAAAGATCCCTATCCTAATATAACCTGGATAGGCAAAATTTAGGACTCCCACTGTAGCATCGTCCGATTAGCCATAGTTGCATAAAGTGACGTTAAATAAATAAACAACAAGTCACTGACCGCCATCCGGAATAATTGCTTTCAGTAATTCTCAACGGTCAACTAATTATATCCACCATTTTTACTTTCTCTTACTTATATATGAAATATATAGTAAGGAAAAGTATTGCGATCGTGAACATTTTGGGATTCCAGTTTTCAACGGAAAAACCCGTTTTAGGGTCTTCTGAGTTCCAATGACCAAGTCCCTCAAAAAGGTCTGTGTGTGTGTCCGTGAAATTTCATATTTAAGACAACTATACGCCCCAGATGTTACAAAAAACTTTTTCATCAAAATCAGCTAAACAGAAGAGGCACTTCATACCATGCATTTTGCACCTTTTTACGATTTTCCTAAAAATGGCTCTAACGATTTTGATTTAAATATCTATGTCGATGTAAAATTCAAAGGGCTTTAATATCATGTAGGATCCATTCTGATTTAAATAGTCTGACACGGTTTGAATGCCGATATTTTGAATTTCCTTCCTGTAGAGTACCTTTAATTTTGTAGATATGAAAAAAAAAAGAAAAAAAAGAGGCACATTTTTTTATTAACATTGATGGAGGACGGCTAAATATAAAGTTGGACGAATTGGATGATCGACTGAAGCATAATAGAGCAAAGCAATTATTTTTATGTAATTGTTTTGTTTTTTGGTAATAAGAACAGTAAGATAGATGTATACTATACCGTTGGATAGCTAAAGATTTTAGAATAAATATTATCTTATACGTTCTATTGTAAAAGTTAACGGATAGTGATAAAAATATGATAAAACAAACTGATTGTCGTAGATAATAATATAATAGATTGTTTAATAACATTTTATTTTCGTTTATAAATTTGATTAAAAATTCTTAATTTGATATAAATTATGAAGGTAAGTGAAAGTCGTGTGTTGCGCGCTCCAGATTTTTTAAAATTGTTTCAATTCAATTAAAAATTTCAATAGCATTGATACAGTATTTTTATTTACTTGTAGGTAATATAGGTTAAAACCTATATTTAGTTGTATAGTGCACCGATGCTATAATACGGATTCAGTTCTCTCTAAAACCAAGTTTGTAGCAAGATCGGGATTCGTTAGCAGCCCTGTACTTGAGGTAACAAAACTCCACTTGAGGAAGTCCTAGCTGTGCAGATGTTGATGCCCTGATGAGATTACATCCTTCTGTAAAGGATAAAAGGTGAGAGATTAATTTCTCCGCCACGGAACTGAAATATGATCCACTCTTTCGATGAAATGGACCCGCCAAGCAGCCTGCTTCACAAGTTTATAAAAAAAAAAGAAGCAGAGTTCCGTGGGACCCCTTTTTTTTTTCAAAAAGTACTCCGACCGTGATATCTCATCTAATTATAAGGCATTTTTAATTTGAAGATTGATGTTACCATGTGATATTCTGTTACTCTAGTACACGTCATGAACCATCTATATACATACTGTTATTATTTATTTGTAAAACTGGTCTTTGCGTATTTCAGTTTTCATCAAATCAGTACATAACAAGGACCTCCTAAATTAAAAAAAAAAAAAAAGTATATAAGTGTTTATATAAACAAGCAACACTACCAGCGCTAAACGGATAGTACTATTAAGGGAAGAAATGTTTTATTTATTTATTTATGCTTTTCCAGGGTATATATCATGCTAGATCCAATCTCGAAAATCAATATATTAAAATATATACATATTTATTATCAGTTACTGCGCGCAATTTTATTTGTGAATGATTCTTATTACAAGCCAAGGTTATACAAATATTTTTACTAAGGTAATTTAAAGTAGTTTTAATGCACTAACGTGAAGAGTATAATTATATTATTTTATTAATTATGAATGTGATAATAAATATAGATATAAGAAGAGATTTTTCTAATTAATATAATAATTTTGAGTAATTTTCCAGTTTCGCGGACTCCCAGAAAATGTTCAGGATTTAGGACTCCCACTGTAGCTATCGTCCGATTGATTCGCCACAGTTGCAAAAATGTGTGATCTAACATACAAAATAATTGCTAGACCCGGGCTTCAGGTATACCATACGGCTAAACAATACAGTTTTTTATGCCAACTAATCTATGAAGCCTAAGAACATAAAATGTAAATTTTAATTAAAATAAGCGAGAGCGATAAAAAATACAGCTCGAAAAACGTAATCATAGCCCCCCGAAAGAAAAATAATTAATCATTAAAACAATAAAAAACATTAAAAGTAAATGCGAGTTGAAATACGTATAAGCGATAACAGATACAGGTCAAAATACGTAATGATAACCACCCGAAAGCACATTAATTAATCCCTATATCAATAAAAAACATTAAAAGTTAATGCGAGTTAACATGCACGCGAGCGATAAAAAATACAGCTCGAAAAACGTAATTATAATACCCGAAAACACAATAATTAATCCCTATATCAATATAAAACATTAAAAGTAAATGCGAGTTGAAATACGCATGACCGATAAAAGATACAGCTCAAAAAACGTAATCATAACCTCAAAGTCAAAAGTTACATTTGACTTGAAAAAGGTTACAATTGACTTGGAAATGCTATATATTAGATTTAATGAACTTGAACATAAGATCATTATATGATTTTTTCTGAGTTGCTCTTCTTATTTTTTTTTTGTTTAAATTTAATTATTAAATTTTGCGGAATTCGTTTTATCATTTTAAGGACTCGATTATTATCTATACATATAGTATTAATTATACTTTACTCACTTGGTGATTAAAAAAAAAATAAATAAAAAATAAGTCTATTTATTCATCAACTACCCGATCTGACAAGAAATCAGACATTTTAACACTAGGTTTTTTAAAATTGAATTTATCTCTTTTGCATTATTAAACAGTAAAGCGGTTAAATAGCGGTGTAACCTAAACATTAATTTAATTTATTTTTTAACATTTGCAAAAGTATCTTTTATGTATGTTTAGTTTAAAGAAAGATTGTGCTCTGAACCACTTACCTTTGACTCTCCTGACCTTTTGTTATTTGGTCACGATTATATATTAATTAAAATTCTATATTAATTAAATGTGTGATCTAACATACAAAATAATTACTAGACCTGGGACTTCAGGTATACCATACGGCTTAACAATACAGTTTTCATACCAACTAGCCTATACTCCTATAATATGATATAGTGAACTTGAACATAAGATGATTTTATCATGTTTTCTGTGCTGATCATGTTATTGTTTTTTCGTTTTTATTTAACTATTAAATTTTGATGAATTCGTTTATCATTTTTTAAGGACTCAATTATTATCTATAGGTATATTATCAATTATAATGTACTCACTCGCTGATAAAAAAAAAAGTCTATTCATTCATCAACTACCCGATCTTATGAGAAATCAGACATTTTAACTCTAGGTTTTTTTATTTTATTAAATTTATCTCTTTTGAATTTATAAAAAGCGGTAAAATAGCGGTTTAACATAAACATTAAATTAATTTATGTTTTAAAATTGTCAAAGGAATTTTTTTATGTCTGTTTTATTGAAGAAAGATTGTGCTCTGAACCACTTACTTTTGACCCACCTGACCTTTTGTTCTTCGGTTAGGATTCAATATTAATCCCTATAAGCCGTGAACATGGAGCATGTATTAGTAGTCGTGAATCAAAGGGATTTCCTTTGGGGAAGGTGATTCTGGGATTGTTAAAGAGGAGTTATCGCGGTCGGGCAAACTATTCCAGGGGTCATATTATTGTATTCCAACCCCCTTGTTGTCTCTGAATATGCCAACTGCTGGGGATAGGAAGGGAGGTGGAAGGGGTATCAAGCGGAGGGGCCATTCTAGGTATAAAGCCCTCTTCCCTGATGGACAAGAGAACGCTGGATACTACACTATATTTTAAATGAATGAATAATTGAAAATTTATTTTTAATCTGGGACAGCAAGCTCCCTAAGAATAATACAAAAGTACAATTTTTAAATTCCTCTTCTGGTTTTTACAAATTTTATATTATATACATAATGGATAGCAAATCATGATGAGTTTATATATATATATATATATATATATATATATATATATATATATATATATATATATATATATATATATGTATATATGTGTGTGTACAAAGGTAATATTGATACCTTAAAGAATTTTAAATAAACAAAAACATATACTTAAACAATAAAACATTAAGAGACAAATTGAATAAACAACATAACTTAACAAAGGCTGGGTTGGTAGATATTCTAGGAGATGGATGAATAGTTTATTATGAATAGTTTATGTTTGAAGGCAGTTGAGGGTTGAGATGTACGAATGGACTTAGATAAGGAATTCCAGAATAGAGACGCACGAATGACCGAGGATGTCTCAAAGAAAGTTGTTCTATGATGTTATAGTTGATCTATTGAAAAAAAATCTGGAGTGAGCAACACACGATTTTCACTCACCTTGGTTGTGTGCATCAATTAAACTACTATTCCAAAGTTTTTGCGATGTCGGGTACTCCTTAAGTAGCGCGCTATTCTCGCACGTCATAGATTGTGAGTTCGAATCCAGTCCTGACAGGACTTTAGGTAGTGGAGACTTTTAGTAGTAGACCAGTAAGGTGGCTACTCACAAAAATAGGCGTAGGGAGTGATGGACTCTACACTATAAAATTCATCGAGTAACGTGGTGAGTATAATCTTCCATGAACACACACCACGCGGCCAAGGCCCTACACGGCCTGTCACGTCAGACTAAAAAACAAATACAATATTCATTTTTTTAAGTATTTACAGGACAGATTAAAGGTATGTAAAATATTTTACAACAGTGTAAAAACTAAATGTTGATTATGTTTTGATTTTTAAGAAATAATGTTTGTAGGATCCTTGAAAAAGGCAAATTGCTGAAACTTTGGAGAGGAAAAAGAAATAAAATTATTAACATAAATTTTTCTTATCAGTGTGATTTTTGTGCATCCCCACTTCCAACCAATATCTCCTTCTTATTAACTCTACAGTCAATAATTACTTCATCGTAATAAAAATTAATAATTTCATATTGTTTTTTCTATGAAAGCGTAAAATGACCCATAACTAACATACTAAGATTACAACCTTAATTAATACTTATACATATTTCAGTTTACTGTTATTTCCCAAGATTTTACGTTTTAATTTAGTGTCGTTAACAATTAAGAGCTTATCATGGGGACTTATGCTTTCAGAACCCCTCGCCCAGGCGGGATTGAATATCATTTTCGAGGATTTCCCTGGTCTTTAGCAGTAACACATAACGAAATTAATTCGCCAGCGACAGTTAATTTATACAGAGGCTGGAGAAATTGAAAATTTAATTTGATAGTGCTGTTTAGTCTCATAAATATATCAGGGAGGGGCTTACCCCGCCGGGGACGGATTTAAATTTTCTCTGACTTTAATTTAAGCCGGCTTTAGTGATACTTTAAAGCTCTGCCCTTCCTTCAATGTTACAATAACTTTAATTAGCCTCGCATGTCCACTTCTTTATACGTCTGTTTTTTAAAAAATAAAATTGAACTAAGAATATTTAATACGTTTTTCGTGTATTCTTAATGATAAGGTATGTTAAATATTATTACTAGTTTAGTCGGTTGATTTATTGAGATTTTGTTTTAGAACAGTAGCTGCACGAAGGGACTATTTCGAATCATATCATTTGATCATGGAATGTGATGAATAATGGTTATGTTTAGTATGTTAAACGATTGTGAGGAAAAACAAAATCTGATAAATTATTAACTGTACATCCTCCTGAAATATTTAATATTCTCCCATGTTTATACTTTTGAAAAGGCGGTAAAAAAACATTATGTATGTAAAAGACCGTAGTATCGTTTTTTTACTGATGATTTCAATTAAAACTTCAGATTCTTGTAATTATTATGTAACGATTACATACGATCCCTTTTGATCTATTATATGTTGCCATATTTCATAATTGTGTTTGAATTTGCTCATCATCAACAGTTGAAAGACGAACCGAGCGATTTGAGTCTTCCAAGTCTAAATTTCCGGTTCTGAAACGTGCAAACCACACACCTAAGGCATCACCATACATACTGCAACTTTTGCTAATCGTTTTCGGATTTTCCTTTTCGGAAGTGAAATTTCATTAAATAATGAAAATAATTTTTTTTTTTGTCATAGCAGCTTAGCTAAATGCCATCGAACAACATAAATACATAGTATTATTCATAATTCTTGTATCCACGTAGTTTTTTCCCTTTTTTTATTTAAAGAGAAGAAATGTGTGACCATTCATTAATAAAAATATTTTAAAAAACATTAATTATACAAACATTCATAATGATATTATTGTCTATTACTATATTACCATAATTTTGAAAATCATGACTTCATTGCTCCACAATTTAAAAACTAATTTAAGATTTTATTTTCAACAGGTGTTTTCAATTTAAGGAGTTATTTAGTATTTTTTTAAAAAAAATATTTAATTTTCTCAAACAAAAATATTCAAGAAATTCACGAAATTTACTACCAAATCAAGTTCTGTTCAGTCAGAGTGCCTACTAATTTCAAAATATTCCATCAGAAAGTATTTTCGTGAATAAAAGGCAAACACTTGTTTTGTTTTTTAGTCCTATTGTATTTAATAAAAATGCCAAATAAACAAACCCACCCAACGATACGAGTTTTATCGTTTCTAATTATCAGTAATACAAAAATCGTATAATAAAAATGTTTTTCCGTGACTGATTGATATTTCCAGTCTTGACATCAAAATCACTTGTCACTTTAAGTAGGTCTATGGGCTAGATTAATTTGGGTAATATTTGCCTTTTGTTTTCTTACATTGAATGAATGAATGAATAAAGCCTTTATTGCAAGGATAACATTTAAATTATAATATTTTACTTTTTAGTTCTAATATAATTTCTAATATAATCTAATATAATTTCTAATATAATCTAATAAAAAGTTCTCATATAATTGAAAAATATATATATAATGCTAAGTGAAAAATAATAATAATGTATATACTTGTTAAATGAAAAAAAAAAAAACTATATAATTAATGTTCCTTAGCTGCTTAAGATATTTACAATATGTTATCCCTACAGGCCTCTCCTTACAGAGGTGATGGTCTAACTTCCCCGGTGACCAAACCTATTGGGAAGTGTTTGTTTTCTTACATTACCTTCATTAAAAAAAAATAAAAAATAATTCTCTTCACAGTCTCATTGTCAATATTTTTGAGGATTGATTTAAATAAAAAACCTGTTTCTAATTATGTAAAACGTGTATGGAAAAGATATATAATAATACGTATTATATATTTGTATATAACTAATATTTGCTATCAGGAATTTTAAGAAATGTCGGAAATTGTCTAGGTATGTCTATTGTTTATTCTTTTTGTTTTTTTTAATTAAAAATAATATAATTTTGAATGCGATAAATCTTTCTTGATAAAATTCACATTAATCAATATCATCTTAAATGACAGCAGCATTCATACTTTAAACAGACCATCAGTTAGATCCATCATCCCACCATTTGCCGTTGATCTGTGAGCACTCATGGTATCACGTTTATGCGGTGTTGAAATTAGTTTATTTATGTGTTAGGATAGGGTGGTATAGTTGATTTCCGATCCTTTTAAAGAAACCCATGTATCAATCATTATCTTCGAATTATCATAAGATTCCTGACAAGGAGGTGAATAAAGTGATTTGGAAACCATTTTTCTTTTTTTATATATTTCCTCGTATTTATTTATATATACATATCAGTAAATCAAATAAGCTGAAATGTGATAATAATGGTTGTTTTCGAAAAAATGATACCATTGATTGTCTTTAAAAAAAGTCTCTATTATGACTATAAGCCCTTCTAAACGTTTTACGCCTACGTAAAGACCCTCCAAATTATTTGAGGTTTGGTATAGTTGTTTTACTTTCACTTACCGATATTTGGAATATTATAGTAAGGGATAGTATTGCGAACGTGAAAATTTTGCAATTCCAGTTTTCACCGGAAATACACGTATTAGGGTTCCTTGAGTCTCGAAAAAAGGTCTGTGTGTGTGTGTGTTTGTTTGTGTATGTGTGGTAAATCTAGTACGAAAACGAAAAGTCGTACGAATCTGAAATTTCATATTTAAGACAAACATACGCCCGAGATATTGCAGAAACGTTTCATTAAAATTAGCTGACCGAAAGTGCTACTTTATACCTTGCATTTTGTACTTTTTTTACAATTTTCTAAAAACGGCTCTTAACGATTTTGACCATTTCTTAACTTGCTATATCGATGTAACATTTAATGGGCTTTAAAAGCTTTCATTCTAGTTGAAATATTATAATAGGTCTTAAACGCCGTTATTTAAAATTTTCTTTCTCTAATGTATCTTTATTTAGGATGTATAGTCGACTGTAGAATCTATTATAGGTGGAATAATTAGGGGTCATTGTTTTTCTAAATATTTTAATTTTGCCGACGTTTCGGCTTGTGAGCCATCATTAGGCATTACTGAGCCATGTCCAAGCATAAACTCACTTACATAAAATAGAATTTATAAGTTTGAGCCGAAAGGTCGGCAAGATTAAAATATTTAGAAAATGACTGACTCTGATTATTCCACCTATAATATAAAGTATCTTTAGTTTTATAGATTCAGAAGAATTATCCATATCCTGAAGGAATTAGTCCGGGTGGCGGTCATTAAATGAAACAACTTAATAGTTTCAAACTATTTTATTGTTTGCCAACGTTTCGACCCCATTGTGGGTCATCATCAGGGCTAAAAAGATACAAAAAGGATACATTTAAAATAAGATTACAAATACTATTTAAAAAAAAAAAAATTTAACAATTTCACTAGAGAATGTCAATATTATAACATAAAAGAAAATAGATGTGTAAAGAAATCAATTAATTAAATTACAATGATAAAGGTATACTAATGAGAGCTATACAGACCAGATAATGACTAAAGATAATGTACAAATATATAAGAAAAAAATTACATGAAATAAAAACCATTAACAAAATGGAGTACAGTGGAGATACGTACCGTCTGGTAGGTGAGTGGAAACTAGGTTCAATTTGGTTATAAGAATATAGGCAGGTAGATAGGAAAGTACGTACAAAAGGTTGGTAAAATGGAAAATACGTACCATATTTCTAGACGGGATCTGACAACAATGAGTAAAATTGTAATATTAACATAAAAGAAGTGTTCAGATTAAACCTACAATATTAATAACATCATAACGGTATTAGAAGATGTTTTAACAAGATTGTTGAAGTAAAAACAATATAATACAATAGTAAGAATAATAATGTATAAACTATATATAGTAAAACTGACTACCTCCCAACCAACGTTTTAATAATTATTGTACATATATTAAGACATTAAAATTAACCAAGTGAAAATATTATGACAAAAAATAATATAAGATACTTATTATATTTTTTGTCATAATATTTTAAAGTACTTTAAAATATCGCATTTAAGCCCTGTCAACCATTTCAATCAGAATGAAACCTACATGATATTAAAGTCCATTTAATGTTACATCGATTTGGGGAGTTTATTCAAAATCGTTATAGCCGTTTTTGGGAAAAAAAAAAAAAAAGTGCAAAAAGCATGGCATAAAGTGCTCTTCTGGTAAGCTCATTTGATGGAAAAGGTTTTGTAACGTCTCGGGCGTATATTTGTCTTAAATATGAAATTTCAGTTTGATAGGACTTACCGTTTCCGCCTGGAGTTACCACACAACACAGACCTTTTTGCGGACTTGTTATTTAGACTTAAGGGACCCTAAAACGTGTATTTCCGTTGAAAACTGGAATTCGAAAATTTTCACGATCGCAATACTTTCCCTTTCTTTATATTTCATATAAAAGTAAAAACAAATATTTTTATACATTAACAGGCGAAACTGCTAAAGTCGCTTAATAATATTAACACTTCATTGAGTTTTTATGAGACGAAAGATATTTATAGGTATCTACGACTACTGTAAAAACAAAAAAATCAAACATCTGGTTGTAAAATAAGTTTGTAACGTTTTTCATGATTTCAATTTTTTCCTCTCTGTGTATAAAATCACATTTACACATTCTAAAATAGATTAGTTAAGATGCTTTTATGCATCAGTTTCAGCCGAGATTCCTTATCTTTAAATGGTATTTTGCTTGCTTAAAATGGAAAATTCATTACTGGCATTTAATGTTATTCTATTTGTTTATTTCTGAAAAGGAAATCCGCTTTACAGACAATTGACAAAATTTCCAGTGTCTTAAGAGATAGCCCGTAAGTGGTTTGCTCGGTTCAGAACGGAAATTTTGACATGAAAGACGCAAATCGCTCGATCCGTCCTTTAATTGATGATGATGACCAAATTAAAAAAAAATACCTGAAATATGGCAACATCTAATGGCCCATGTATATTTGTTAAAAAATATTTACAAGATTGTGAAGTTTTTATTGAAATCAACAGTAAAAAACACTACGTACTTATTTCAAACGTTTAAGGCTAACGGTTATCGAGCAACTCTTTCAAAACGGAGTTGAAAGACCAAGCTTCATTCATTCCTGTGGAAACGACAGGAAATAAATTTCGATACGCCCAGACTGGATTCTAAAAATCCAGCACGTCCAGCCTTAACTCTCTGGGCCCTCATGGCCTCTTATATCTTAATTAAATTCTTAATTCTTAACTTTATTCTACAGGCGGATATACTTACCTTGCCTTAGGGAACCAGGTAGTTAAAAAGAAATTTTAATTTTTATGTTGGCAGAATCTTATGCTGAAATTAGTTGTCCTGCGCGCATTCTAATAACATAGTTTAATCTAAGTTTACTGTTTTTATTTGTGATAAGAAACCTTGATTTAATTTTTGTTCGTGTTTGTGCATATTTGTTTAAAGGTCGCGCGCTACACAGAGAGATAAACAGTTTATTAAAGAACGTTAATTAATTAATCAAGACAAATCTGGGGTATTCAACCCATCTACCGGATCTTATAAACCAAATCGCCACTTCAATAAATATTCATTAAAAACAAGTATTTATAATATACATTATTAAAAATTTGTTGTTTGTTTTAAAAAGTTTTGCAAAATGTTTACAAAAATATCAAAAAAGTGTCCCACAAATCAGTATAGAGTTAGACCATTTTTTTCATTCGTTATTTCTTCCTAATAGTAAAAATAAAAAGTTATCAAAACATTAAATATCATTTTACGAAGAATATATCAAAACTTAATGATTAAGTTATATCAAAACAAAGAATTGTAGGAAATACACCTTTTACGTCAGTAGATAATTACAAGGCTGGTTTCAGCCCAAAGTAATTTTTTTTTTATAATGTGACAATATATATTTTTTTTATTATGCAATAAAAAGGATCATTGAAAATGGCCTAAGTTCAGCCTTTTGCTGAACGTAAAAACGTAAGAGAGAAAAAAGGAAATAAAAGGATGTTTGAGTAAGAAAATATTGATATTTTTTATTAAGAAAGAACCTAAAAATAAATTTATTCCCTCAAATAATTTACATATATAATAAAAAGTAATAATAGATTATTTCATAAAACACAGTTTCTATAGAAACACAATTTAATTAATTCTTAAACCTTTTTACTTTAACTTACATGTACATTTCATATCTTCATGTATTTAGAAATTCTAAAATTGATTTTAAGTAGTAAGTGAAAAGTCGTGTGTGCACGTCGTGAATTTTTAAAAATTTAGAATCACAATTTTTAGAAATTTATAATAAATGTAAAAAAAAAAATTGTAAAATTTTATAAACAATACTGTTATATTACACTTATTAATATGTTAAAAGTGTATGATAATTCACTATCACGGACATCACACATTTTTATATTTTAATTTCCCCTACTCTTGGACCTTAATGCTTGAAATACGCTTTGACGTTAGATTAAGGGTTGAAAACATAAATGAGTTAAATAGTATAAGGTTGTTATTATTATAGCAAAATGTCAGCTTAATAATAGTATATCATGCATTTTTTACTTTCACTTACTATATATAGTAAGGGAAAGTATTGCGATCGTGAAAATTTTCGAATTCCAGTTTTCAACGGAAATACACTAATATAAGGTCCCCTGAGTCCAAATAACCAAGTCCCGCAAAAAGGTCTGTGTGTAGTAACTCTCGGGCGGAAACGGTAAGTCCTATGAAACTGAAATTTCATATTTAAGAGAAATACACGCCCGAGACGTTACAAAACCTTCATCAAAATGAGCTTACCAGAAGAGCCACTTTATACCATGCATTTTGCACCTTTTTTCGATTTTCTCGATAACGTTTCCGACGATTTTGATTAAACTCGCTATATCGATGTAAAAGTTAATGGGCTTTAATATCGTGTAGTTTTCATTCTGATTAATTTGGTATGACAGGGTTTAAATGCCGATATTTTTATCTTTCTTCCTGTTTCTTTTTATTTCTTACTGTATTTAAAAATTCTTTAATCGATTCTAAAAACGGAGGTTGCCCGCACCAGACTTTTTTTAACGGTTAAATAGAAAAAAAAAATTGAAAAATATTTTTGGTTTCATTTATTTTTCGTTAAGTTCAATTTAAAATTCAAAATAATTATTTAATATTTTGTAATGATAAAGTATCAAAGGAGATATGACACACTGACAAAGTGATACCTATAAAGTAAATATACCCTATACTAAAATATTATTCGTCACAGCGGAATTAATATTTAACTCGGTGAATATCTCATCTGTTTAGATAAAACATGTATGGAAGACAATTCTGACAGCATAATATACTTTATTTCTCTAGGCTTTGTTGTAAAGCAAGCAAGTCTTGGAAAATGAAGTGGGGTAGGACAGGGTTACTAACCCCCGCTTAAAAGATACTAGACCCTTTAAAGGCAATTCCCTTATGGCTTCATAACTTTAGGCCCTACGTCCTCCCTTCGCCCTGATATAGGGAACCTATGCCCTTCTACCTGTTCCCCACCTATTTTATATTTTACGTCTCTCTTTACGGAAGTTAATAAATTCATATTTCCAGAAGAAAATGGGGCCAGTAAAAAATCGATGGAATGTTATTCCTTTTTTTCTAACATATTATGGCTTTAATCAAAACAAACAAACTGATTGGTTATTAGCAGTATAATATTCTGAATCAATAAATTAATTTAATAACGGTTCGGTCTGTATAATAATAGATTTAAGGAATGCTAGTTTGGACATTTCTATTTAAGCGATTCTAATGCATAGAATGGATTTGATATAACCCATAAATAGCTTTGTATTCAAATCTCAATTAACCTATTCAATTCTAGATTATAAATACATAATAATTAATTGGATTTGCCTCTAAAGCTCACAACGCGTTAATGTTGATTCGATAAGGTTATAAACTTTTTGCATCGTTGTTAATGATAATCCTTCTATGTTGCTCCTTCACTCAGTGGCACCAGACTATTATCAAATCTTACCAAAGTCTAAAAATTAATTTTATATTTATAATATTAGGGGTACTCACTACGTTTGCTATAGCATGCTATTTGTGCTATTGTGCTAAACAAATCAATTTTATACAGGAAATAACTGTAGAAACTTGATGGGTTTAGCAAAATAACACAAATAGCATGCTATAGCAAACGTAGTGAGTACCCCTATTAAATCTTGAATTTTTTTTTTAGGTTAGTAAATAATAATAAAGAATTGTTAAAGCACAAAATAATTGAATTATCTTTTGTTTTGTTCGAACTATACTGATATATATATATATATATATATATATATATATATATATATATATATATATATATATATATATATATATATATATATATATATATGTTTATCATTATTTCTATTTATTTATTTTTTGTGAATTGAATCATGAAGTATTTGTAATTATTATGATTATTATCCGTATACACACACACACACACACACACACACACGCATATATATATATATATATATATATATATATATATATATATTATGGGATCACTTGTAGCTGGGTGGCTAGCGTAACAGCCTCCCATGCCAAAGGTTACGGGTTCAAATCCGCAGGTGGTCCTAGGATTTTTTAATGGGAGTAAAAAATCCTTAGTTACGCCGTCCTTCGGAGGGGACGTTAAAAGGTGGTCCCGAGCCTGTGCGATGTCACAGGTACTCGTTAAAGATCCCTATCCTAATAAAACCTGCATAGGCTCCGATTAGCCATAGTAGCATAAAGTGACGTTAAATAAATAAACAAACAAACAATATATATATATTTATAAACTTTTGGGGAGATTATTTAAGGAAAATTTGGATTTTGTGGATTTCTAAATCTTTCTATAAACGAAAATAAGTAATAAAAAAGTTGAGCTAAAATAAAAAATACACATTTAAGAAGACGACAAATCTACATAATTTGTTACAGTATTTACTGGCATGCCCCAGTAAGCAATTGGAATTTGAATATTCATTTGTTTTCTATCCTATTATCGTTTATATTATTTATGTATGTATTTATAACTATACCATAGTATGCACGAGATTATTATTAAATACTAACAACCACTAACACCAAATGGGCCAAACTCCATGTCTTATATGTATATAATAGCCAATAAAATAAATCTAATATAGTTATTAAGAAAAAAAAAATATTTTCATGTAAGGAATTTCATCTCATTTTTTAATTATTAGTTTATTTTAGTATACTATTGAATTAAATGACTATGACTCTTATACAGATGCCATAGATTTTTTTTGCAATTGATGTATATTATTATGTTATATATTTTTTTGAGTAGGTTATGTATTTTTATTTCGTAAAAGTTTGAGAGTTAATTAATAATCTGGCACTACAACATGCTATTGGTCAAGCCCTGTAGCAATCTCTAAAATAGTTATAATGAAATGTTTTAATCTTCTCCTCTATTAAATCTAGCGGCCTACAAGACCATGGCCATGTTTTTCTGCTTACCGGACCAATGTGCGACGGTTGTAGTAAAACTTCGGTGTGCTTCCGAACGTTCTTATATTGTAGAAGTTGGTTTGGGTGTGGTCAATGAAGAAAAGATTACAGCCTAAACTTAAGAAAAATCTAATCAAACAATAAGTAAATAAATAAAACATAGGTAAACTTTAAAAGAGTATAAATTGTAAATATTTTACTATAGACCCTGCTCCAGTGGATCCGTATTTTAAATATAAAATAAAGTATAAAATATAATAATAAAGTACTTTCTTCTTACGTCTTCACTATATTCCCAATTTTTACTTCTTTTTTTTTATTTTTTATGTTTCTATCCTTTTTATAGAAATATCTTTCTTTGTTGGTTCATTACATTGATTATCTATTCTTCATAAAGAAAGGGAATATTCAAGTACAATTAATCTATTTATGGCACTATAATAAGAAAGTGTGTAATTATGAAGATTGTTTTGAACTTGTATCTACTATTTTTGTGAATTTAGCAAATTTATCTATATTAGGGGTACTCATGACGTTTGCTATAGCAAGCTTTTTGTGCTATTTTGCTAAACCCGTCGAGTTTCTACAAAAGCATGCAATGGGCTGTGCTATAGTGCTATTGGCCGCCATTTTATCTATGGCTTTGATTTATAAAAACCTAAACCTCGCAACACGTATCTGTGTTTTTAATGATTTTCTCATTTCCTCAAATTCACCAAGATGTTAACAAAGCAGAATAAGGACTAAACATAAGATAAATAGTTCAAATGAAGACATTCAACTTTTGTTGCAAGAAGATGATAGAAAACGGAGACAAAATTGAGGTTAGTAACTTTTTACTTGAAGTCAATAAGCATTTTATATGAAAATTAATTGATTATCTTGCACTACATGAGTTATTTTAAACTAAATTAGGATAGTAAACTCTGATAATGTGAGATAAGGAGACATTTTTTTTCTTATTTCGTTATACCTTGTGTATTTGTCGTTTTTATAATTAGTATACCAACATCCCTTTTTTACTTATGAGTTTATGAGAAAAACTGACGTATCAATGATAATATTTCCTCTTTAGAATAGGAATACAAAAATTATTAATATGTAATTTAAAAACTTTATTAATTAATTCAATCTATCCAGATAAATTTATCTGTAGTGCAAGGTAAACTCAAATTACAATTTCTGTCAGTAATCGAACTAATTTTATGTTTTTTATAGTTCTAGAAACCTTCAGAGCAAATTTTTTGTAGAAAACTGGTAGAAGAGAAACCCATCCTCATGGAATTGTAACTTAAAAAGGTTTAAACTAGAAAAACGAAATAAAAAATATAAATTGTCTATAAAATACAACCTTAATAATTGAGCAATATTTTTATTTTGTATTCTTGTAATATTTACGTATTTATTTACTATCAAGGTTTGATTACCTTTCTGTATTTTTATTTCATAATACTATTAAGTTTTTAGTAAATACAATGATAATTATTAAGTTAGAAAAGAAATTCTCTCAACTACTGAAAGTTTCTTTTAAAATAAATAGTTTTTTCTTCTTTAAGAGGCTGATAGAGAACAATGATGTATTATTTTGTGAATTTTATCGACATCTTCATAGGGAGGGATGGTTTATAATTATTTCAACGAGAATAACATCTTTTAAACGAGAATGATTAAAAAAAAAAAAAAGAGTCTAATATGTGAAAATAACGATTGCATAAGTTAGAAATGTGGTGGCCAATAGCACAATAGCACTCTTCTGTAGCATAGGCTGAGGTCTGCTACTCAGAATTGCTATTGCTATTGTTGTGCCAGTGCCCCATCAAACTAAAATTCTTTCATTTAACTGGAAACTCCTCTAGATGGAAAATTCCAGCGGTGTGCTGCTGACGTGTCAATTAAGTGAACTAAGCTACCTACAAAACCTCCAACTTTTAAGGAAGGTTTTGCTAGGTTGCGATCCTATTTAGATATTATTTTCTTTAAGTTAAGTTGTTTATGAGTGTCTGGTGTTTTAAACAATTTAAAAACAAGTGAAATCAAGGTAGGTAAGATTTATGATTCGATATTTATCATAAAGATGAAGATTTTTAATAAGTGAGTCACAATTACCAGAGCAAATAGTTAAGTCCTTTTCAAATTATTGTACACCTTAAGTTATAGTGGTTCTGTTTGCTACAATCTTCTGATAAGAATAATAGACAGGATATTTACTTTAATGTCCCTTTTCTGGATATACATTTATCAATAGTTAAGGGTTAATTTTCATTTTAAAAAAGCAACTCTATTAATAGTCGAAATAATCATACTCCACTCTTTCATATTTATCCTTTCAGAGATAAACATAAACAATAATTATCAAAGCTTTAATTTTTCCTATTTTAATTTCTGGTAAAGGAAGAGACACATTAAGTTATAAAATTATATGCCTTATCACTTTTGTCTATTCTTTCCTTGGTCACAAGAAAAGATGCATATTTCTCATAGTATAAGATACAAAACAACAAAGAGATGAACATAAACTTCGGTGTAAGCTGCAAAGATTGATATACCAGAAGTATAAGGATGAACTAGTACTCCAATGGGACAGGGGAAAAAAGGATTTGTTTTTTAAAGAGCATTTAACGAGGAAGGAACAATCCCTTTGTTAAGTGAATAAAACAAAATTAATATTAATAACTTATTTTAACCAGTTTGGCCTAAACCCATCACAGTTCTTTATTTCAATAGTTCTGTTGTTTATGATTATAAAATTAATATGAATTTACTTATTTTATATCATATATGTATTGACCTAAATATTTAGTAGTAACTGGTAACTCAAAAATATATACTCTGACTGTCCATAAGAAACAATTGCAGTAAATTTATTTATTATTTATTAAAAACAAGAAATTTGACTTAAAATTTAATTTGCCATCTGCATTTCCTTTGCAATAAGGAAATTTGTGGACTGCTGAAGCAGCGGCTTAGCATTCAGTAAATTTAAAATTAATAATTGAACAGAATTTGCAAGTCCTTTTTCATTTTACATTTCATCTTGTATAGTGATTCACTTATTTAAAACCAACTACTTTGTGTTAAATGTAAAATGATAAGTCTTACCTTATTTAGAATATATTCAATAAAACACAAGTTCGGACTCCGTTACTACTCTATGTGTTCAACATGATGTAATATATGTAGTATACAATAGTGTGAAGTTATCTTTAATACTGTTTAAATTATTATTTTATATAAATAAAGAAGTTTTAATCCTGTGTTTGTGTTTAATTTCCTAGTTCTATCAATTTACCCTATATTAATAATTATAAAACTAGTTTGGTACAAATTAAAAAAAAAAACATATGAGGCTATCACTTCGTTATCATTGTCTTGTATTAAGATTTACACATGAATACAGCAAATCTCTCTTCTTGAAGTTATTTATTTGTGTCACAAATGTAAATAACTTAAACATCATCAAATATATGTCTTATGCTGGATAAATTAGGTCAAGAACCGATTCAATTAAAAAAAAAAAAAAGAAGGTATTTATTTATTATTACAGAACTTTATTAAGAGTTTGCAATTGCATCTAAAATAATTATAGTTATTGCCAGTATTAACAGGTCTAAGATTTCATAAACTTCCAATCCGTACAAGGTTTTAAGTATTCTTCATTATTTAACTGTGTGAATTCTGCACTGAATCACTTGTATAATATAAAATAATAACAATATAATTGCAACTTTTTTCATTTTAACTACATTTTGTTCTAAATTATAATTTCCTATCAAAACTTAATTATAAAATTTATAACAAACCTACATGTTATAGTAAATTATAGAATTTAAATAGTGCCTAGAATTAAACTCTAATTTAACTTTTTTTTTATGGAGCATTGGCATACGATAGTAAATAAAGGAAATACTTTTTAAAAAAAAGTTTATTAACAAAAATAAATAAAATTAATTAAATATATTATATCAAAAGTACATGTATAATCTGTATAAGGAAGTGTTGCTGATCTAACTTTGCGTTATATATCTATACACACAGAACAGAAATGAAAATGCAAGTAACAATAATTTACTTTTATTAATTATAAATTGAATGTTTAAAGAGTAATAAATATTTATTTGTTAAATTAAAATTTATATTTTAATGGGTATTAAAAGTTGTAATTACAGGGCCAATTTAATCTGTTGGTTTGGAAAGATAACAAAAACAAAAAGGGTCTCCTATTTCTTCATGTTTACATTCACTTTCACTAAGCCAAAAAGGATATTTACTTTTTTTTCTTTCATAATTGCTTAAAATACACGTCTAGTGTCTTTACTAATTTTGTCTCCATCAATAACATCAAACAATTGGCAATTTTAGAATGAACACTTGGTCGTCTTCAATATATTATTAAATGGTGAATGAAATTCACTTGTAAGAGTGCTTTAAACAAAATGTCATCTAAATTTGAAAAAACTGAATTTTACATATCTTTAAATTTTAATATAGAGCCAATTCGAAAGGTAAAGAAGACCTAAAGCATAATATTCTCTACACAGTCTTCTATAATCTCATTCTTTACTTCTACCAAATCACAATCTAAAAGTTCTACTAAGCAATCATATGCCAAAAGTTCAATAATCTTTTTTCTTGACAACTTTTAGACATAATAAGTGAAATAAACTATTGAAAAATAAGCAAATAGAAGGTTAACACTACTTTATAAGTTATCAACCAACAGGTTACAAATAAATGAGGTTACAAAAATAAAATGTCTTCCGACTGCGCATGCCCAGCAGTAGCAACATACTAGGTATATTTCTTGTACAATTAAATTACTAGGTATATTTGTATATACTTTATACAAACGTATAAAGTTGCCAAATACCACCTGTAGGTAACGGGCTTGTCTCTTTAGCAATATACAATAGTCTTATAATAGGGTTATCGTGAACGATGGAACTTGGCTTTCATGCTACAAAAAATCTCAATAGCAAACGTAGTGAGTACCCCTAGAAAAGAAGTTGTAGAAACTCGACGGGTTTAGCAAAATAGCACAAAAAGCTTGCTATAGCAAACGTCATGAGTACCCCTAATATTAACTACGTGTAAACAAAATTTAACTCTAGAGTCTGATGAATAAGTATCTTTTGAGCTTTTATTTTACATAAAATAATTTTAGAAAATCTACTACAATGTTTTTCTTCTCATATTTAGAAAGTTCGTGGAATGCTAATTCCAACTATTTGCTTAATCAAATACCATTATTCTGATAAAATATCAGGTTCTGAAAATTTTTAAACCAAATGTATGTTGCTGCAAGAAGAAATACTATGAAAAAACTTAATTTAATTGACCTACAAGAACCAAAGCGACGCAACTAAATTTTTAAAACAGCCTAAAAACTGATTATTAGGTTAAAACCATTGATTAAAATTATAGCGGTGATTCAAGACGTGCTAAATGAACCAATAAAAATGAAGAAAACAATAAATTATTATTAATATATTACGGGATTAGGTGCTTCTGCTGTATAGTAAGCAATATTTTGGAATGAAATGAAAGGAAAGATTGTCTGCTTACAAAGGATTTAGTACGTTTTCGAAGGAATTGTTTTAAGTACTTTTTGGAATGAAATCAAATGTGGATCTAGTACCTTTTGGAATGAAATGCAATTTTTAAACATGTGTTTAATGGATTTTTATGTTTCTTATGTAAAATTTGATATGACGGATTTAAAAAACTAAACTATTAGAATACAAATATGTCAAATATCTATTTCGATAAAAATGTCCTTTAGTACCTTTTGGAAATCAACGTTTCGATTATATCTTTTTATTCTCATCATCAATTAAGACACCATTTCACTTGTTTCTATTATTTATCCAGAATCTCGCTGTTCTAGTTTTTACTTTATAATCAGTTACTAAAAAATTAAGTTGCTCTCACCAGATGTAAGATATTATTTTTGTGTATAAATAGTTCATTTAATAGAGGGAGATGAGTGGGTTTGTCGTTGAAAAGGTTTTGGCTTTGGCCCAGGAAAAAGTTGGAAGCCTTCATTGATTAACAGTTGAAAAACCAACTGTATTAGTCAGCTTTACAAACTTTTGAAAGTTTTATTTATTCATTTTCGTTTAGTTGGCTGTACAATATAGAGTCATTAGCTACACTGTCATGTTAAACTTCTCATAGAATTCGTTTGGTTTTTAGATAGTGATTGTCGTAGAAACGTTCACTGAATTGGTTTGAATTGGTGTTTTTTAAAAGGGCATGCTCCAATTATTTGAGGTGAGTTTTTTTACATTCACTTGCCTATATATGGAATATATAGTAAGGGAAAGTATTGCGATCGTGAAAATTTTCAAATTTCAGTTTTCATTGAAAATATATGTTTTAGGGCCTCCTAAGTCCGAATGACCGCAAAAGGTCTGTGTGTGTGGAATTGCGCATTTCAGACAAGTATTCGCCCGAAATATTCCACCAACTTTTTCATCAAAATTAGCTAACCAGAAGAACCACTTTATTCTCGTACATCGCATTTTGCACCTATTTACGATTTTCCCTAAATCGGCCCTAACGGTTTTGATTAAACTCGCTATATCGATGTAAAATTGGATGGGTTTTTAATGTAATGTAGGTTTCATTCTGGTTGAAATAGTTTGTCAGGGCTTAAATATCAATATTTTAAAATTTCTTCCTATAAAGTACCATTATCATCCAATTTTATGGCTTGTTGAGGTGGCTTTATCCTTAAAATCGCCGCAATTATTTACTTGAACATTATTCATTTACTAAGCTATCCAATCCCGCCGTCCATCATACAATTTAAATCCACTGTCCATTCCCGTTCTATACACTCCAGGCCTTCAGATTATACACAACAGTCTACCTGTTTGCACATTTCTGCAGATCTTTTCTTATCCGATCCTCAATTCTATAGAATTCTATTCCTCTTCCTATCCATCTCTCCAGCTCTCTTCTTGCGTTCGAATCCCGCTTACTTAATTATCTCATGACTGTCCAGTCTGCAGAAAATTGTACACAAGGTAATATTTTATTTATTTATTATCATTTCCTTATTTGCCTTTATAAGCCTTTTATCTATTTATTTTGTTCTTATCCTCCGACTTTATTTACAATTAATACATATCTATAATTATGTGTTAATTATTTTTTTATTTATTCTGAAGCCCTATTAGGCATATTCTGTGAAGTTATTCTAAAGGGAATTGTCCAAGGATAATAAAAAGAAGTTTTTTATTTATTAATTTAATTTATCTTATTGTATCTATTCCTTTGACACAATCATCCCACAGCCTTAATGGACTCGTTTTGCATCCTCTTGCAATTTGTTAGAGGTTCTGAGAGATCCTGAGTCCGCGTCCCCCGCAGAGAGAACCGCAAGAGGTGAGGCATCTCACCTGTCAGTTTGGGCGGAGCGGTCGTTAACCGTTATTAATTGCGCTCCCTGTCTTAATTAGTCCATCCTCCACCCGTCTTTGCGGCATCTTCTCCAGTTTGCGGTTTCCTTCTGTGGTATCCTCTTCTAAATTACTCTCTTTGGCTACCGATTAGTCCAGCTACCGTTTGTGTACTCGAAGAACCTTTCACCTTTTTGCGCTAGTAATGTTAGACAGTGCGTGGGATTAGTGATGGGCAAATACTCAAAAAATTTGAGTACTGATTACTGTAATCAAATGATTACAAAATCTACTCAGCTTTCCTCCTGATTACTTTCTATTTTCCTCTGTAATCAAAATTTTCGTACTTTTGTGTACTTGATTACTTTTTTATATGAGATGGCCAGAATAGAGTATATTACATACATCTATTAAGTTAATTTATATTAATAATTTCTTTAAGCCATCTTTTTTTTCATATTGTCGATTATTTTAAACTTTTCGTTAAAAAATTGATAAGGGTAATTTATTATTATTAAGATGGTGGGTTTATAGATTATTGTAAACTCTTCAGATAAAATCGATATCGGGGCCTATTATTATGTTTTTTTACACTTGGAATTTCATTTTAACTTTTTCGTATTTATTGGATACACGGCTAAGTAGCTGCGTTCCCAAAAGTTCGTTACCGACTATACCACTAATTTTAATCGCGCTCGCTCAAATATGGGTTTATTATGACTTTTTCGTATTTATTGGATACCAGGCTAAGTAGCTGCGTTCCCAAAGGTTCGTTACTGACTAAACCACTAATTTTAATCGCGCTCGCTCAAATATGGGTTTATTATAACTTTTTCGTATTTATTGGATACAAGGCTAAGTAGCTGCGTTCCCAAAGGTTCGTTAGCGATTATACCATTAATTTTAATCGCGCTCGCTCAAAGATGGGTTTATTATTACTTTTTCGTATTAATTCGCTGTTATGCTCAGCTGCTGTGTTATGGGGGGTTCTAACCCGACCATTCTATTAATTATTCGTGTGCTTGCTCCAATATGGGTTTATTATAACTTTTTCGTATTTATCTAATACTAGACTAAATAGCTGCGTTACCAACGGTTCTTATAATTATCACACTTAATTTTAACATTTCTCCTTCCAGAATAGATTAATTTTAGTACTAATTTCTGTATTTTGTTTTCGGTTTTAAGTCTGTTCCATATGTTGCTGATTTGGCCCGTACCAGGTATCACACCTTCCATGAAAAACTCCACTCCCACTCTAATCCATTAGTTTCAATCCTTGCTTCCTCTTCCATTCCTGATAATCCTCCGAGGCGTCTGAAAAGAAGATGGCCTCGAGACCTTCTTGTTTAGACTCACTACCAAAGAGTGCTGTCAATGGGCAGTTTCTCTTCATGTTCATTCCATGTGTTATAACATTACAGCATATTTACTTGATGTATTTTTTGTACAGTTGTAAATTTCAATAAATAAAAAAAAAAAAAAAAAGTGCGTTCGGATAAAAATTGATTTGTTTTAACTTCTTCGTGTTTCTTTTCTATGCTAATTTCTGTATTGGGTTTTGGGGGGTTTAGTTAGTGAATGTGTTAATGTTTTTTTAGTCAGATGGTCTAATATATGTTTATTTCGTGTTTTTTGTAACTTTTGATCTATTGGGTTACCGCTAATCCTTTTCATCAGGATAGAAATTTATCTATTTGGTTAATATTTTGGAGTTTGATAAAAATCAGCTGAACACAACAAACTAAATCTACTCTAAAGCAACCAACTGAAATAATTAATATCATTAACAAAATCATTTAAAAAGTAAATATATTTTCAAGTATAAAAATAATACGAACATGTTAAAATAAACCTCTGCATAAGTTAGCGCCATTAAAATTAAAAGTATTATCTGTAACGAGCCCTTGGTTACGAAGCGACTCAGCCTTATAGCGAATAAATACGAAAAAGTCGTAATAAACCCATATTGGAGCGGGCACACGAATAATTAATAGAATGGTCGGGTTAGAATCCCCCATAACGCAGCAGCTGAGCCTAACAGCAAATAAATACAAAAAAGCTATAATAAACCCATATTTGAGCGAGCGCGATTAAAATTAGTGGTATAATCGGTAACTAACCTTAGGGAACGTGGCTACTGAGCCTAGTATCCAATAAATACGAAAAAGTAATAATAAACCCATATTTGAGCGAGCGCGATTAAAATTAATGGTATAATCGGTAACGAACCTTTGGGAACGCAGCTACTTAGCCTTGTATCCAATAAATACGAAAAAGTTATAATAAACCCATATTTGAGCGAGCGCGATTAAAATTAGTGGTATAGTCGGTAACGAACCTTTGGGAACGCAGCTACTGAGCCTAGTATCCAATAAATACGAAAAAGTAATAATGAACCCATATTTGAGCGAGCGCGATTAAAATTAATGGTATAATCGGTACCGAACCTTTGGGAACGCAGCTACTGAGCCTAGTATCCAATAAATACGAAAAAGTAATAATAAACCCATATTTGAGCGAGCGCGATTAAAATTAATGGTATAATCGGTAACGAACCTTTGGGAACGCAGCTACTGAGCCTAGTATCCAATAAATACGAAAAAGTAATAATAAACCCATATTTGAGCGAGCGCGATTAAAATTAGTGGTATAGTCGGTAACGAACCTTTGGGAACGCAGCTACTTAGCCTTGTATCCAATAAATACGAAAAAGTTATAATAAACCCATATTTGAGCGAGCGCGATTAAAATTAGTGGTATAGTCGGTAACGAACCTTTGGGAACGCAGCTACTTAGCCTTGTATCCAATAAATAAGAAAAAGTTATA
Source organism: Piezodorus guildinii (assembly GCA_023052935.1). Classification (NCBI taxonomy): domain Eukaryota; kingdom Metazoa; phylum Arthropoda; class Insecta; order Hemiptera; family Pentatomidae; genus Piezodorus; species Piezodorus guildinii. The sequence continues at coordinate 145,424,386 of CM041292.1, forward strand.
ACAAACCCATATTTGAGCGAGCGCGATTAAAATTAGTGGTAAGTCGGTAACGAACCTTTGGGAACGCAGCTACTTAGCCTTGTATCCAATAAATACGAAAAAGTTATAATAAACCCATATTTGAGCGAGCGCGATTAAAATTAGTGGTATAGTCGGTAACGAACCTTTGGGAACGCAGCTACTTAGCCTTGTATCCAATAAATACGAAAAAGTTATAATAAACCCATATTTGAGCGAGCGCGATTAAAATTAGTGGTATAGTCGGTAACGAACCTTTGGGAACGCAGCTACTTAGCCTTGTATCCAATAAATACGAAAAAGTAATAATAAACCCATATTTGAGCGAGCGCGATTAAAATTAGTGGTATAGTCGGTAACGAACCTTTGGGAACGCAGCTACTTAGCCTTGTATCCAATAAATACGAAAAAGTAATAATAAACCCATATTTGAGCGAGCGCGATTAAAATTAATGGTATAATCGGTAACGAACCTTTGGGAACACAGCTACTGAGCCTTGTATCCAATAAATACGAAAAAGTTATAATAAACCCATATTTGAGCGAGCGCGATTACAATTAATAGTATAATCGGTAACGAACCTTTGGGAACCCAGCTACCGAGCCTGGTATCCAATAAATACGAAAAAGTTAAAATGAAATTCCAAGTGTAAAAAAACATAATAATAGGCCCCGATATCGATTTTATTTGAAGAGTTTACAATAATCTATAAACCCACCATCTTAATAATAATAAATTACCCTTATCAATTTTTTAACGAAAAGTTTAAAATAATCGACAATATGAAAAAAAAGATGGCTTAAAGAAATTATTAATATAAATTAACTTAATAGATGTATGTAATATACTCTATTCTGGCCACCTCATATAAAAAAGTAATCAAGTACTCAAGTAATCAAGTACACAAAAGTACGAAAATTTTGATTACAGAGGAAAATAGAAAGTAATCAGGAGGAAAGCTGAGTAGATTTTGTAATCAGCAGCGAGCATCATTTGATTACAGTAATCAGTACTCAAATTTTTTGAGTATTTGCCCATCACTACGTGGGATGATGATGTTTCGTATTACTCTGAGTAGTAGCATGGGTTCAGCTTATTAAAGGAAGTGTCTTATTTAATTGCAATTTAAGAGCAAAGTACTAGTTATTAGTAGACTCAATTCGCTAATACTGTGGTATGTTTTTGGAAAACTTCTAACACAACTTTAGAAGATAATGGAAAAAAAGAACTTTATTATTATAGGCCATCCCTAAATATGTGAATAAAAATAACTTTTTAAAATTAGAAAAAAAATATTAAAATTTAAGAAATATATATAATAAGTGATGACTTCAAGAGAAAAAAAATATGTAAACAGAAATTTCAAATAAATAAAAATTTTATTTATGGTTGAATCTTGTGCAAACAATAAAAAGTAAAGTGATAGATTAATTTATATATACTATAATTAAAAAAATTAAACATTACATTTATCTCAATTGATGTTATTTTGTTTATTCATTCGCTGTAGTGGGAGTATCTGACATCACAGAGGCTTGGTACCACTATTTTATGTCCCCTCCGAATGACAGCATAACTAAGAATTGTTTACTCCCTTTAAAATACTTGGGTGATCAGCCAGGTTTGACCTTGGGCCTAAAAGGCTGATATTCTACCCATTATCATCACACGAGGCAATTGATGTTTAAAATATTCATTTAATCTATAATACTAAAAGTAGCTAAAATATATCGGTAATCAAGATGGTATTAAATGATGAGGTATTTGAATGAAGCTATAAAAAGAGAATGGCGGACAGTTGGCAAAAGGATATTCCCTGTGGACTGTAAATTGGGCTATATTTTGTTTTGTTCTTTGGTAAGTGATGTAGACTTCAGAAAGACGACGTCGTGGACGGTTCCATATTGGAATAATTCAAGGCAATGCTGTCTTCGAGTGAATGAGAATAACCACTTCAACTTACTAGCTGGGATAAATCCGACTATCTAGAGCTGTCGGAGACAAAACTTAAAAGGAAATTTATGATTTGTTTCAATATGTCTCGAAAGACGCTTAAGAAGTCATCATTTACCACAAAATAGTCAAAATGAGTTAAATGAGGACTCTACGAGCTCAAGGGAGAACAGTGGATGTGTATAAAGTGAGCAGTGAATTAATTCTAGAATATTTATCGACTGTCTGGGGGTTTGAGCAAAATGCGATCACTAGAACAGGGTCTGATCTACGATGGCACATAGCTTTATAGCAGGTGAACTGAGCTAATGGGATGATCATTAAACGAGAGGGAAGGGGTGACGATAGATCCGAGGAGGGAATTGGAACCGATAACAATGGCTTCAGTTTTCCAAGGATTATGTCTTGACCTATTGAGGTTTGCCGAAGCATTGATCGTATCGTTCCGTCCTGGATATTGGCAAAATCTGGTTATTAATCGGGGGGACACACGTACTAATTTACATATGCCACCTTCAGCAAATGCAATCGGACTCACTACGATCGATTTCAGGACATAATAGTAAGGGGTAAGAATTATTACTGGCATCAGGAGAAGACTCGAAATGCGTCTCTTTTAGATTTAATATTGCCAGAAAAGGGATATATTCGGTTTGAAGTGGTGTAATAACCCCACCAAGTTTGCAGTTTCGTTCCTGGAGATATTTTTCAATTTATTTTGGTTAATTTTTTGCTTGTAAATCTAGACAACTTTATAGTAGCTCATGCTTAGGTTAGTATTAATGACATATTTAATCAAATATTTGTCTTGTATGCAGTGTTTGTGTAATCGTCAAACCGATATTTATTCCTTTCAAGAATGAAGCAGTAGTGATTAATGTCTTAGATTTTCACTTTTTCAACCGTTCTCAGTGTTTACCGAACGGCAAGTGTGTTTAATAGATAACTAAGGATCCTATAATTTTTCAAATCCTCATTTGGTTAATTATGTTTGTCTGAGGTCGGCCGCCAGCTGCCGGGGACGGAGAGTTATGAAAAAGCAAGTTAATTTATTATTATTCGCGGCGGTGGATTAACGACAGAGGCAAGTACTAACAGAGTTAAGTGGCGGCCCGTAATCACTCAACACACACTCGCACACAGAACGCTGTCTTGGTTCCCATTTATCTACGCTAATGGCCTACATCCTCTATCATTTATTTCGCCTCATCTCGACCTGCCACGTCCCTCCCTCGTCAGTCTCTACAGTTTTTTATTGGTTAGTCGTGTTCGTAACCGATGAGGAGGGGAAGATTGGATACCGTATATTACAGGTTTGCTCTCTTCGAAATATCAAACTAAAATCTAATCTAAATAGATAGTTTCAAAAAATTATGTAAAACTACCTATATAATTAAGGCATTGTATTACATATAATCCATTGTAAATGTAGAAACATTTTCTATTATACGAATATGTACTACTTGAAAGGTCTTTTGTTAATCTTTTCGTTGTGACACAAATATAGAATAGCATATAAAATAAATTTTATTCAGAGACTGGGGCCCTTAAGAATGACATGTTTGTACAGTTAAAGTATACAACATGTCTGTCCGACAGGCAGATGGAACATAAATAATTACTATTTGAATTATGGGTAAATATATATGTGTTTTTCATACACGCATATACACACCACACACACACACACACACACACACACACACACACACACACACACACACATATATATATATATATTTATGCAAAACAATTATATGTATAATAGCAAAATAAGATAAATACAATTCAATTAGAATACATTAATAGATAACAGACTTTTAATATAGAAAATGAATAAATATTATTTCTCTTTTAACTCTTCCTTTATGTCAAGAATATAAATATCACAATTTTTAAGCTTCTTTTTGAGATTATAAAAGATATTGGGGATTTGAATTAGGGGAGAGAAGCAGCATGGCGGATATGAGTATGTAGAGCATTCTAGAAAGTAAAGGAGCGAACAAGGAAGGAACGATAAAATAAAGTCCTTTGGGTATGAAAGTAAAGTTCGGAACGCGCGATCTTGTTTCAAGTAAGTGGACTAAAGATTTAAATTGTAGGAGACTGTGGAAGTTATTATAGAGGGTGTTGGGAGTTTATGATTTGGTAAAAGTATGATCCATAATATATATATATATATATATATATATATATATACATAAAATTAGTAAAATAATAATTAAGTTTTTATAAGCTTTGAAAATAATAACAAATTGGGATGCTTTCCGCTGGGAGCTAATACGATAATTTTGGCCATTTTAGAATAAAATTGAGGTACGGAGCAATTCATTCAGTCATATTATCTTATTTCCTATTTCCTAAGGGCAGCGCCTGTCGGACGAACCAGCGGTCACGTTATTCGCGTTATTATAATTTACTTAGGACTATATTATTTCTTGACCAATAGCTTTCCAAGAATAGAATTTAACCGTGATAATTATTCTATTATATAAGCGATTGCTTGAGCTACATGTCTGAAAAACGTTTCTTCGGATATACCTAGCCTTTATAAATATAGGCATTTGATGATTGATTATCTATCTCTTTGCATTTTTGTTGATTAAAAAAATAGTAATTATCATCTAATATTTTTTCAACATTCATAACTTGTAAGTAAAACCATTTATGGTTTTAGAATGCTCGATTTTTTGAAAAATTATATTTGCTCTATAAAATTGTATTTAATGTAGTTTTATATTATCATATAATATCAATAGAATTACGATTTTGATAAATCTTTTAAATAGCACCTATTCTTAAAATCCACATAATAGCATTTCTTTTAATATAAGAGTTCAATTCATTTTTTTAATTATTTAGTTTTGCTCTCTTCTTTCTCTTTATTTTGCTTTGAAGAATCAGCTGATGCGCTCGATGATAACAGTCATACGTTACATCGTCTCTCAGATATTTGCTTTTTTCAGTAGGAATTCGCTTGAATTCAGTCTGGAGAACATCACTAGACCTCAGGAATATACGGCAGTGAATATTGAAGAAATTTCGGTAAGCAAAGTTATAATTTACTTTGTACAATCACGAAAAAGTGAAAGGAGGGTCACTGATCAGCTGATTGCCGCTAGCTCGGCAAGCTCGGGCTTGCTTTTCTTTATCTTATCTTTCTTTTATCTTTAATTCTTATTTCATTATTTATTTATTATTATTATTTTCTTAATAAATGAGATATTTTCATCAAGTCATGTCCTCAAAGTCCGCAAGTAAAAGATCTAGATCTGCAGGTTCTAACTCGTCTCCCACAAAACAGAGACCTCGCCGAGAACAAAATAAAAAAATGATTCCACCAGCGACCGCGTCAGCTACCTCATTAGGATCTGAACCACAGCCCAGCACATCATCACAAGGAATAACCGATGAATCCCCGTTTTTTACACCGAATCCATTTGAGATCCTCCAAAATGAAAAAGAAACCATGGAATCTTCTCCTATACCCAGGGAACCACTACCTCCACCAGTATTTGTTAAAAATATTAAAAATTTTAAACTGATGTGTGCGCATTTAAACAAAGTAACTGATCCTAATAGTTATAATTGTATAAGTAGAACCAATGATACTAAAATATCTCCGACTACTGCTGAAACCTACAGAAAGATTGTAAAATATCTGACTGAGACCAAAGCTGACTTTCATACTTATCAGCTGCGCCAGGAGAGAGCATTAAGGGTTGTAATCAGAAACCTACATTCCTCAACACCCGTTGAAGCTATCAAAGAAGAACTGACAAAATTAGGATTCCAAGTGAGGCAAGTCACCAATGTTCTAAAAGATAAAAGTCCACTGCCTCTATTCTTCGTGGACTTGGAACCATCAGCAGGAGTCGAAAAAATCTATGACCTCAGTAGACTGTACTATACCCGTGTAAAAGTTGAAAAACCTTACACAAAGAAAGAAATAGTTCAGTGTCATAACTGTCAGGCATATGGTCATACCAAATGTTATTGCCATCACATACCACGCTGTGTGAAATGCGGTGAACAGCATAAATCAGAAGAATGTACAAGATCTAGATCAACACCCGCTGTATGTGCCCTGTGCCTCAAGGACCACCCGGCTAACTACAAGGGATGCAGAATCTACAAGAAACTCAGAACCAGATACCAAAAACCTCAGGATCCGAATGAAACAGCTATACCAATCAGAAGCAGAAGAGAACCATCTAAACTTGTAAATTCTAATGTGTCATTTGCCCACTTGCTTGGAGGTGGAAACCAGAGTCATGAAGTCGAGGCACTGCCGGAACAACTTTTTCCTCAACATTCTCAATCAATTGTACAACAATCTATCCCTCAAAGTTTACCTAATCTTCAAAAAACTCCTCAACATCAAATTTCTCATATCCCTCCACCATCAAACGTCACAGATCTTACCAGTCTAATGACATCGTTCATCTCCGAAATCAAATCTCTTGTTATGCCGCTTATATCACTCCTTACAAATCTAGTATCAAATCTCATTCCTGCCTAACAAAAACCATAAATGACCTCACCTAATTCCTTATCCATTCTCCTTTGGAATGCGAATGGTGTTGGAAATCACACTGACGAACTGACAGCGTTGTTGCAAGACAAAACAATTGACGTTGCACTTATTACTGAAACTAGACTAACCACTAAACAGCTTTTCAAAATACCGCAGTACATAACATACCGTACAGACCACCCAGACGGCAAAGCTCATGCCGGTTCTGCTATCATTGTCCACCAATCCCTCTCTCATCATTTACTTCCACTTCCTACCTATGATTTCCTGCAAGCCACAGCAATAGTAATCAAGACTTTTTCCTATCCGGTAACTATTACATCAGCATATTGCCCTCCCAAACACTCCATTTCCAACACCGAATTTGCATCCTTCCTGGATTCCCTAGGAAATCATTTTATTCTGGGTGGAGATCTAAACGCCAAGCACCAGCAGTGGGGTTCTAGAACCACGAATTCTCGTGGAAGAAATTTGCTGACTGCTCTGAATTCCCGAAATTTTAACCTCCTACCTCCTGACTCCCCTACCTACTGGCCAACAGATCCTAACCGTAATCCAGATATCCTCGACTTCTTCATCCACAGCGGATTAGGCTCCCTGAACTATTCCGTAACTCGCCTTGATGAACTATCCTCTGACCATAGTCCACTGATCCTTAAAGTATCCCTAACTCCTATTCCGAAACCCATTCCACCATCATTTATCCGAGGCCCTGTCAACTGGAACCTCTTCCGCCAAATCCTCACCGATAATATTGACCTCAGTGTGACCCTCAAAACACCGGATGACCTTGATGATTCCGTCTACTCCTTTACTACCGCCATTCAGCAAGCTGTCTGGACTGCCTCCTCTCCTAAGCACTCCAATAGAACTCCTCAGCAAAACCATTTACCTCAACACCTAGCTGACCTCATCCATGCAAAACGCCGAGCCAGATCATTATGGCAAAGAACCCGACACCCAACAGATCGCCGCTCCTATAACTTTTATTGTAGGCAATTAGTTGGCGACCTTCCGTTCCCAGTCCTTTAATTCCTACCTCTCCTCTCTATCAGCTCGAGATAATTCCCTGTGGAATGTGACCAAAAAGATCCTAAAATACCACAAAGTTTCCCATCCTCTCCGGCGTGGTGATGACTCCTGGGCTGCGTCTGATGAAGACAAAGCCGAGGAATTCGCCACACACCTCTCCAAAGTATTCACTCCTCACCCGGAATCCAACAGAAATCATACCACAACAGTTCAAGAATTCCTTTTCTCACCAATACCTCTTTCCCTACCTCCTAAAGCTATTAATCCATCTGAGGTGAAATATCTTCTTCAAAAACTGACCCTTCGTAAATCTCCTGGACACGATCTCCTTACCCCCCAGATCCTGCGACAACTTCCCCAGAAAGCCATTATTTTTCTTACATACATCTACAACTGCATCCTTCGCACCACCTATTTTCCTCTCTTATGGAAACATTCTACAATCATTCTATTCCTAAAACCAGGTAAACCTTCCAGTAACACTTCATCCTACAGACCTATTAGTCTACTCCCCATCCTCTCAAAAATCTTCGAAAAGCTCCTTCTAAAACGAATCCTGCCTATATTAGAATCTCACAACCTTCCTTCCCACCAGTTTGGTTTCCGTTCTCATCATTCCACTGTTCAACAAGGACTCCGAGTTGTAGACCATATTTCCTCAGCCCTCGAATGCAAAGAGTATTGTTCTGGTGCGTTTCTGGACATAGCGCAAGCTTTTGACCGGGTATGGCACACTGGATTACTCTTCAAGCTTAAAACGCATTTACCCCAGTCTCTCTACCTCATTCTAAGATCCTATCTCTCAAACCGCTCCTTTCAAGTTCGCTGTGGTGTAGAATTTTCCAACTCTTATCCCGTTGAGGCCGGTGTTCCTCAGGGCAGCGTCCTGGGACCCGTTCTCTACATCCTTTACACCGCTGATATTCCTAATCATCCTGACACCTTTCTGGCAACATTTGCAGACGACACCGCCATCCTATCATCCAGTTCCGATCCCGAAACAGCATCCTTAATCCTGCAAAGACACCTTTGTCTTATCGAAGACTGGTGTGGTGCTTGGCGCATAAAGGTAAACGAGGCCAAATGCAAACACGTAACCTTCACTCTTCGACGAAACTCCTGTCCACCAGTTTACTTAAATTCCATTCCTATTCCTCCTTCAGATACAGTCCGCTATCTTGGCTTACTACTAGACAAAAGACTGACGTGGAACCCACATACAAGACTTAAAAGAAAAGAACTCAATCGACGATTCGGACAGTTATACAGACTATTAAACAGAAAATCTGAACTTACAGTTGAGAACAAATTATTAATTTATAAGACAATACTGGAGCCCATCTGGACCTACGGACTTGAACTGTGGGGGACAGCTAAACGTTCTAACATCAAAAGCATTCAATCCTTTCAATCCAAAGTCCTCCGAATAATAGTAAATGCTCCTTATTATGTATCCAACTATACCTTGCACCACGACCTTAATGTTCCATTTATTTCAGACCTAATTCAATCCAAATTTTCCAAATTCCATCAGAACCTCATTCATCATCCTAATCCTTTAGCACGATCCCTATCCAGCTCCACTCATCCATACAACCCACCTAGAAGGTTGAAACGGCAGTGGCCCCGAGATATATTGTAAATACGTATGCTGGAGTTCTGACACTGGTCAGATTCTCCTCTCAAGTGCGGTGTGATTGTGGCTATGGCGCCCTCACTTAGCTTCCGCTGGCTCTTACCAGTGATGCGGCTGAGAGGGAGGCGCTGGGATCCTTTGGGCTCTGCTTGTCCTTCCACACGTGGGGGGCAAGCCCCGTCCGGGGTTTCCCGAGCTGATTGTAAATATTGTACATAGGTATGAATGTGACATGTTTTGTTTATTTATTTGTTAACTTCATTTATTTGTATTTATTTTGTCTACTTAATTTTGTTATTGTATACGTTTATTTATTTTTATGTAATTTGACTTTACTTTTGTTTATATTGTAAATATTGTATGAATGAGATCTGTAGCACTATTATTATTGTCTATTATGACAAATTGTAATATATACGAATAAAAGAAAATTAAAAAAAAAAAAAAAAAAAAATTTGCTTTGAAATAATTTTTTCACTTGTTTTTAGAGTACGACTTTTATTTCAATGTCTTTTGGCCATGTCTAAATGTCTTTTTTTTTTTTTTTTTTTTTTCCTCATGAGAAATATTTCAGAATGATTTTTCTTTTAATCTATTCTAACTTCGCAGCTTTACATTTTTTTAAAAATTACTTTGCTGAAATCAACAAGGCAAATCGAAAATACCTTTTTCATCTCTATTCTCTATCAGTTATATATTTCCATTTCTGAGAAGGTCGCTAATCTCAAATAAAATTCGCTTCTGGATCAATGATTTTAAATTGAAGGTGCGAATTCAGTATTTTATAGATTCTTAATTAATTGCATCATTAATTATCTTTAAGCATTTTCTTTAAAACTATTTCTTATTAGAATTATATTTAATTTTGTTTTGTAATTTTTTGTTTCAGTTGGTTGAACACCGATAGTATTAAATCATCGATCATTGAAGGTATGTTTTAATTTTAATTTATACTAATAATAATGTTTGTTGAACAATTTTTCTGTATGTGTTTTTTTTTTTTTTTTATGGGTTTGTATTTGTTTTTATTGTGGGAGAAAACATCATTTCCATAGCCTTGTCTCAATACAAGCTATGAAAAAAGTGTGCTTTTGCGAGTTGACATTTGTAATCAAGGAGATAGAGACGTACTAAATCGTTGTAAAATTGAGGAATATTTAAGCATTAAATGTTTCCCTAATCACAATACCGATCTTTTTAAGCTGTGTTGGTAGAACTAGGAACCTAGATATGATACAGAGATCCCCTCCATAGAGTGAGGATTTATCGCTTGTTTTCCTCATTTAAAATGGGACCGCTCCTAAGATCCTACTCCTTGTTGACAAACATTGTTGTAATCTCCCTCCCTGTTTGCCAAGAGGTCATCAACAATAACAACTCTATGGGTTACTAATATTCTAGATTCCTTTCATCTATAAAGTAACTACAATAATATTATGCTCTAAAGCTTTTAAACCAAATAGTTACCAAAATAGTGAAAAAAATAATGCATGTTATATATCTTAAGTTTTGAATTATTTAAAAGAGTAGAGTAGACAAATTAAGAGGATGATCAGGGTTGTAATTTTGGAATAATTACGTTTCGTCCCGATTTGTAGTCTTTCTTCTTGGATACAGCGACACGTATATACTTCTACTTATTCATATATTTATATACTTTGATATACACCATTTATGGATTTCATATTTGTAGGCATGATTCTATGTATGTGGTATGTGTACAGGGCGAATTGTTAGAAGTTAGTTATTCGACGACCGTTATGAGATTTGACGTGACTGCTTTTCAACATCGTTTTGGAGAAAGCAGTGAGATATGTTCGGATCCAGTATTAATATACAGATAAGTATATTTCCTCTGAGAATGACGCATCGACAGACACTGCTCAGTTTGACCCAATTAATTTTGAGCAAGTAAATGAATTTTTCTACCTGGGTTCCCTCATTACTGCAAGCAATGACATTTAAATGGAAATTAATAGGAGAAAAGTGTTGCTCACCGGTGTTCCCGGGCTGGGAAGACGCATAAGAACCAAATATATGCCAAGAATTACAAAGTTAAGACTGTACAAAACGTTAATGTAGCTAGTGGGATTTGGAAACACGGGAAATATCACAGTCAGATGAGGGAAGCCTAGTGGCTTTTGAAAGGAGCATCCTGCTGCGCATCCATGGACCAAGAAGGTCGGTCACGCATACATAACCAAATACTGAAATATGTAAAGCTGGAAAGATTTAGATGGGCTAGTCATGTATGTAGAGGATGAGAACCCCAGAAAAAGTGGACATTCATAGTTCCACGCGTAGAGGAAGACCTCGTTTTAGATGGATGAATGGCGTGATGGAGGATGTATGGAGAATACCATGTTTTATACCAGGGACTGGAGAGCTGCTTCCTAATAACAACGTTCGGAATTGCGGAGGTTATTATAAGAGACCAAGGATCAGTAATGGTTTGTTAAGCCACTGGAAAGATAATAAAAAAAGGCATGAAGAAGATCAATAATATGAGTCGAGGAGCCAACATTTATTTTTAAATTACTCTTCTTTACTTTTTATCATTAAATATTATCGCAGTCAATTATTTAATATAAACCTAAAAAATACTAATAAATAAAAAATTAAGGTTTTATTTTTTAATGCATAAATTAATATATGAGGCTGGATGAGGGACCTCCTCGTATAAAATAAAGCCATGGAAGGGGTGCTGCTGGGCATTTTCCTTCTTCATGCCTACCATGCCTGGTCTCAATTTGTACAGCACATTTGCTGATTGTCAGATACATTCTGACAGGCGTGAATATAGATATGAAGAGAAAAAAAAAAATAAAATAAAAAAAAAAAAAAAAATATATATATATATATATATATATATATATATATATATATATATAAAACGAATCTGAAAAATATTAAGTTATGTATTGAATACAAGATTACAAATAAATTTTAAAAAATAAGGTTTTATTTTTCAATATACTAATAATATTGTAGTTCATGATATTTTCGTTTATTATTTTCAATAATGAACATTTGTAATCAATGAAAAAAATAAAAAATACTCCCCTCAAGCTTACGTTTCAAGATTCGTATAATCCGAATAGCGAATAAAAAAAAATCCGTTTGTCTACCGTATGCCGTCCGGCGTCCGCGGTATTTCTCCGATACTACTGGATTAATTTCTTTGAAATTCGCCACAAAAATACAAGGGCATCCAATGATGATACACCCAGACGTTGATATCAGCTAGTTATATTCAAAATGGCGGACGGTTACAATTGATTTAAAATTCAAGAACTCAGTTATTTTTGACGATAGAGAAAAAAATAGTAGTGTTTTAACCAAATAAAACGCGAATAATTATATAAAATAGAAAAAAAGAAAAGAGCAAAATTGTAATTTTACCAATAAATACGCCCATAAATCAGTTATTTTTGAAGGTATAGACAGAATTTATTTGTGTTTTTTAACCAAAAATAGAGAATAAGTATTATGAAAAAGAAAAGAAAAAAATTGAAATTTCATACCTATTACTCAGCTATTTTTGAAGTTAGAAAAATATGTAGAGAGTTTTAGAATCACTAAAGCACGATGAAAAACAGCAATAAACAAACAAAACAAAAGTTGATTTATATATTCCTATAAAATGACAAAAGAATCATTGAAATTATTTCAGAACAAGCAGGGATATGGAGTTTTGAAATTAGCAGCAGTGATATTCTATTTTCTTTCAAATTATTTATTGCTTTTTATATTAGTTAATTATCTATGAACAGCTATATAAACTGTTATACCCTAATGTAGTATTTGGAAATAATTTGCAGCTTTTTTTTTTACTCTGAAACTCTTTCTGTTGCTATAATTAAAATTGCATTGGCCATTCTCAAATTAATTTATGCATTGAGCTGTGTATTTTAACCTATTCCATTTGAGTTTCCTTATAAGGTTTTCTTCAAAGCCTTCTTTTGAGTATATTAATAGATGTTCGATTGATCTTAAATACGTTCCAGTCTTAACCTTTTTCTTAAATTTCTCTTGAGGCTCTTTAACTGGCACGTGTCATGGTCCTTAAATAAACTGTTACGTTGCATTTCTGAGATGATTGAAAAATTGATTTATAAATTAAGAATTTGAGAAGAATTGGCGGAAATTGACTATGCATGTTATTATGGAAATCTTTTTGGCTGGAAACCGTAATTGTTATAGTTAATTTCTCAATAAATTAATTTCTATTCTTATAAACCTGTCTAAATCATTAAAAAGATTAGTCCAACACCAGATTAAACTAGATCAAAACCCTAAAAGGGTATTTAGATGAGGTTTTCGTTTTGGCTACTCCACCCAATCCGCACTACTAGGAATCACGGAGTACATTCAGTCTTTCATTGATCAACAAACAATTTTAATTCTAATTCTATTCGATATTTCCAAAGTTTTTGATTGAGTCGATCATAATATTCTTCCTAACTTCGTAACTTGTCTTTATCTTATATTATCATGAAATGGTTTTATTCTTTCATATCCCATCGCGTACAGTAGTCATCCCAGACGAATGCCCTTCATCCCTTACTCTCTTTCTTTCACGTAGTGTTCTTCAAGACTCCTCCCTCACCAACTCTTTTTTCCATTTATAATAATAACTTATCGGATTCCATCTATAATTCTTGATGCCATCTTTTAGCCGATGATCCACAGATTTACTTTTCTTTTTACCCTTCTAATCTTATAGAGGCATCCCAGAAAGTTCAAAATGATATAGATCAAATTTGTCAATGGGCAGATAGAAACAAGTTGCAGCTCAATGCAGGTAAAGCTAAAGCATTCCTCATTAACTCCAATCCAACCTTAAATTTCCTTTCATATTACTACTAGACGTGACCATATTTCTGGCTGTTATACCGATTTAAAGTGGCTTTATCCTTCTGTTCGACGGAAATATTTCCATTCTTCTTACCTATTTCAAACCTTAAAAAATTAGATCACCTGCCTATATTACTTAACTCCTCACCCTCCGCTCTGACATCTTTTCGTTAAACACTAGAACCCAATCAGTCAACGTTTATACCCCATCACTTAGAACAGCGTCCTTTCACAAATCCTTTCTCGTTCGCTCCTCATTATTTTATAATTCCTTGTCTATCTCTAAATTTGTTTTTTGACCACTGTGCGCTCGCCAAAAATTAATTCGATTTAAAAAAAAAAATCTTATCTGGGATAGTAAAGGTTCAATATGGATAAGATTCAGAATTTCGTCCACCTAAATCGGCCATATTTTCTACTGTGCCCCCTCAGAGCAGATATGAAAAATTGGCGCCGGCGTGAACGTGTTATTTCATATTGTTTTTCAATGATACACCTAAGCTGTTATGAAAAGTTTCAAGATTTTCTATCATTGATTTCATTCTGATGTAATAACATAATTCGTACATCAAATTTTTATAATTTTTAATTTATGTTTATTTAACTAAATGACAAGATGATTTGATGAACTGAATAGGTTTCCCAAGTTGACGGATATGGTAGAGTAATTCTCTTGAATGTTATTCGGTTTGACGTCTCGCCCGAGGAACAATATTATTATTCTACATCTGAGAGTGATGATCCTCCACGGAGCAGTGAGAAGAGGCAGTGAGATCCATTGTGAAAGGGCTTTGTTTTCCATTTGACATTGACTTCAGAAGCTGGGCCCCTCCCGCCCTATCCCGGTGCTTAGACTTTACACTTGACAAACTTCCCTCCAAAGTCCTCCCTTTAATACGACCTCGGGCACTATCTCTTCCATTTCTCTAGTGAAATATAATTGTTTGACCCTCGGATGGGCGTGAACCCTGTAATGCTTCCAAGTTTTTGTCTTGCTTTTAAAAGGATTTGAGAAATATTAAAAGAGAAAAGTATTTTATTAATGTTGCAACTTTGGATCTGTATCATGATGCCTTACAAAGTTCTAAAATTATACTGTTTGCGCCATTCTTAAAATCCAACACCTTTTGTTTGACATGGATATGGCTTTTGGCTAGGGGTCAGTATTTTATATTATGTAACGTTTCCCCATCACCCTCCGTTAATATAACACCTTTAACAAGCTCTAGTTCTGTTTGTGTCTCTTGAATAAAAAATTTGACGACTGTTACCAAAAGAAATTTTTTTTTGTTATATTATTTAAGTTTGTTATATAATTTAAAAAGAAACTTGTCTCTGTAACCTACAGTTTTGTAGCTATATTGTTTTAAATCAAACAAAATTGCATTATGACATGTTACATTACGTTTCGCTATGTTTTCATTTTTTCGTTATGCTCGAATCAAAATTTTGATGACAGATTTCCAGTCAGAAATGTAGTGGAAAATATCTTTTTCTATATTCTTGTCGCTAGGACCTACCATTTAGGAGGTATGTGTTGTTTCAATGTGAAAAATTACGTTTGTTTATTGTGGGTTTGGTTTAACAGTATTGTGTAACGTATTCCTCAACAATGTGCCTCGTATAACTCTATTGTTGAACAAAATTTGACGAAAGTTACCTTGTCAGATATTTTGTGATAAATACTTTTTTGTTTTTTAACATTTGCAGCTAGGACCTACTGTTTAGAATGAAATGGTATTTATTTGTATATTGTTTTAAATTAAAAAAAAAATACGTTTTACCTGAAAACAAATTGAAATCTTGTCTGTATATACGATTGTAACTTCGTTATTTTCAAAGATATAGAAACAATTATCAACAATAAAATTATCTACAAAATAAAACAATTAGAGTTTTAGAATTAGCACATTGACAGTTCTTGATTATAAAACAGAAAAACAAAATCACCAATTTATAGTTCATTTTTCAATATAGAGAAATACCAAATTTTATCAAGAGTTTATAAATACCAAATTTACGAAAAAAAAATTAAAAGAGTTTTACCTCTTAGTTGTATTTGATAGAGAATTGAATGTTCTTCATAACGAAAAAAGAATCATTCAAATGGCCTTTGAAATTAGCAGTGGTGGTAGACCATTTTTCCTTGAATTATCAATAACTTTTCATATTAGTTAATTGGCTTTAAATAATTATATAAATAGTTATACTCTAATATGAAATAATAAACCAAAGTTATAAGCGCTTTTATGCTTTTCTGACAGCTATATAAGAGCTATATTGGTGTGAATAAAAAAAGTACTAATGCAGCAAATGTCCTAATGTAAGTAAATGATTGAAAATAAATTTTTTTAGTAGGTTATTTCTTTTTTTCTTTACCTTCTTACGTCATTAATCCTAACACAAAGTTGGTTTTCCCCATACTGAAGAAAGCAGTAAATTTTAGATTTACGAATTATAGATCATTCGATCCATGATATTGTTCTTCCAATCAAGAGAAATATATGTACCTTCGATTATTTGTGGATGGTTTATATGGTGGAAAAATATTGGTTAGAAGAATTATTTATATTCATTCCTTATCTCATTATTCTATTCGCTTAATTATTTTATTCAGGATTTTGAAAAGATAATGGCTGTCCTTCTGTATCGGTTTTCTTAACATAATGACAGGCTAAACAATGAGGAGCCGAGTTGAGGACAGAACAATAGATAAGTGTAATTACTTCTAATAGGGGCTGGCGGGGGTGGGGAGAGGGAGATGGGAGTGGCAAGTTCTCAGTTTGGGCCCCAAACTGCTTAACATTTTCCTCTTTTTATTAAAGCCATCACTTCTCCTCAACTTTCTCTCATTTCGACTCGAGAGCTCAAATGTGCCCTCAAATCTCGAACTGTCCCAACAGTTTTCGCTCCTGATTAAAACGCCCCAGTATTATGATTTATAGAGTTTAATATCCTCCGTTCGAATTCTTTATCATCCTCGATTATGAGTATATACTAGCTTTTTTCATATCTTTCTTGCACTAAAATATATATCGGAGTCATTACTTTGCATTCATTAAATAATAATAGTCTTTATTATATTCATATAAACATTTATATTTTTTTTCTTCTTTCTTACATGTACATAGATCTTCCTTTTCAGGAGTTTAAAGTCTTTAACGGTAACTACTCGTACTTGGGTTGAAGAGTTCGCACATCTTGATCTTCCAATTTTCCCTACCCTTGGCTTTACGTGGCCATAGCACTCCTGCCTTTTTGATTTCATCGACCCACCTTCTTTGCCTGCCTTGGTTCCTTTTCCTATCCAATGGGATCCACTCAGTCACTAGCCCAGTTTTATCATTTTTCCTCATTAGATGGCATTCCATTCCCCATTGACATTTCATCCTTTTTACCTATCTGCTTGCATCAGTGACACCACTAACTTTTCCTATTGTTTGACTATTTAGCTTTTGACTTTTCCTTACCCCTAACATGCTCTTTGGTATGTTTTAATTTTTCTCTCAGGAGCTTGTTTAGGGACCATGTTTAACATCCATAAGATATGACAGGCAAATATACAGCTATTGAAGGCTAACGTTTTTAGTGGCTGGCTGATATTGTTGTCCTTCATAACCATTCCTAAGCTCCAATATTTCCGCCCTTACTTTGCATTTATACGTACGTTAACATACTACCAACTTCTATGAATAATACCTTCAAACAAAGTAAGAGCATTAAGGATTTTAACGAAGAATTTTGGATTATAAGGATAGGATAACGAGAACAATTTTATGGTTTATAGAGCCCCATAGCTATATTCGTAAGTTCATATAGGTCTTATGATAGTCATATACAAAGGTATTTTGTTATTAAGTGGAAGGTTGAAGCGTTTGTCCAGTAAGTTGTTAAAAACGTCGGGCAGTTTTTTGTCGTTTCAGTCATGTATGGGGATTCCAAGTTAGACGTTTGTCAAGGTGGAGTCCTTGGTATCGAATCAGTTCAACAAGGGCTAGTGGAGTGTCATTAAAGGATACTGTAAGGCAGGAAGTCATTGGTTTACGAGAACGTTAAAGGCTATTTGGTAGGATTTGTTAGAATTAATTTTAATCCTTCAATTCTTGCACCTACTTCAAGCTCTGGATGTGGGATTGAAGTGTGGGTGGCAGTGACTGGATCGTTATATATTGATAGCACACACGTGTCATCAGCATAGGTAGAAAGAAAGGTGTTAAGATAGGTTTGATGATATATCAGCTGTATATAGAACGGGTCTTAGGATGCTGTCTTGAGGAACACCAGCAGATTGAGAAAAAAGGAGAATAGAAACTATTGCAATTTATTTTGAAGGATCTATTGGCGAGGTAGGACTGGATAACAGGAAAATATGTAGGAGGGAGAAATAAGGAGTTTGTAAAGCAACCCCAGGTGCCAGACTTGGTCAAAGGCCTGTTCTACGTGGAGAAAGGCCCCCGTACAGTACAATCCGCGCTCCATCGCTATTGCTGTTCTTATGTTCGAAAAACAAAAAATACATTAAATGAATATTTTCGCTATTTATCCTTTAGTTGATTAGTAAAATTTTATATTTAGCGCCCTTTTATCAATTCTAGTAATATGTTATGGGTAGATTCTTCTGTATTTTTGGTACTTTTGAAGAATAAAATTTAAAATATAGGAACATGATATTAAAGCCTGTTTAAAATTCTTCATCAATATAGCGAGTTTAGTCAGAATGGTGAGCCGTTTTTGAGAATAATATTTTGGTTTTCAAAATTACCCTATTTCAAAGCGGAAGAATAAAAAAAAATAAGCCATTGAAATATTAAAGTCGATGCTTAGTTAGTACCATTTCATGCATCGCAAATTAGGTTTTATTGTATAGAGTAATATTCAATTCCGATTTTTGTCCTCCTGTGGCGTGCCCTGCATTGATTTCTTTGAATCCCACGGGATATTCAACGATGTATTGGATACGAGCATTGAATAGATGCCAGCATTTTAGGGATAACAAACATCTGATTATACGCCTCGTTGAAAGATGGCTATCTTTGACGAGTACATTTATCAGTGAATTGATTTACTGACTGTCAGATGCATCGCAGCTCTCCTGGTCAGCGGCGAAACCGGCCGCCCGATATCCACCGCCCTTCAGCCTTTGGTTTTCAAGGTTTTCAACCCTTCTACGCTCTCTCTCTGTTATAATCTACTCAGTCAAATTTGATAACTCTTGAATTATGTATTCTGACTCTGAAATGCAGCATCCTTGTATTTAATCCACTGACATTCTGTCGTAAATATTATAAATATTTATCCGTTTACATAAAGGGAAAGGAGCATGCCAATCATAAAATGAAGCATTTCCTTAATACTAGGAATGTATTTATGAATATATCAATAATTCGTTAACCATCTGATACGTTAGTAATTATGGAGTTACATAAAGAAGTTGTATATACTTTTTTTTTTTTTTTTTAAGAGTAACCTATAAATGTGAATTTTAATTACATCATTAACATAAGACAAGCGTATCAACGATACTCATTGATGGATAAACTATCTTTGTTGTTTATAAAAGGTAAATTTTTAGAAAAATTTTTAAATCCCCAGTAAGTGTCCTTAAGTGCATTACACAGTCTGGAGAGTAGATATTCACTCTATCCATACATAAAAGGTATTGATTATGCTTTTGTAGATATTGATAAATTTTTCCTTTAGTTCATCATCTAAAAGAACCCTTGTATTCTGATTCAATTGTAATAATACGTTAATATTTGTTGAAGAAACTTGAAGAATGATAAAAAAGCACAAAACATTTTCAATCGCTTAAAATCTAAACTAGACCTTCTAGGTGACTCCTACTCTCTCTACTCCGTAAGTGAATAAGAATGCATCGAAGGGTAAGCAGTGGTAGGAAGTGGAATATAGATTACTAATCAGAATAGAATTCACTTTTTTCTAGCATATACAGAATACATTCCAGTACAAATGCCTTGAAGTAAAGTATCGCTCGAGCAAACTAGAAATAGATTTTGTAGGTAAAAGTAATCAGGAGTCAGTGTTTTTTTAAAATATTTGATATGGATTTTACGCTTGACAAGGCTCAGTAATTCCCTGATAATGGCTCACAAGCAATATAAAAGTATTTAAAAAAAACGACAGACTCCCGATTATTTCTACATACAATAATTTCTACTGTCGACTGTACACCCTCTATATAGTAATAGATTTCGTTGGGTTCCCACATAAATTGACTCTATCTTCCCACTCTAGTGAAAATATATAAGTGAGCTTTAAAATAACCCGTTTTTTAAACTAAAATTTAGTTGGTAAGGACGTTAAACTTCTTTACATAGTCTCTTGAAATGAAAATTCCCACCTCTCCCCATCCCAGAATAAAAATATCTAATTCAATCATTATTTCCTATTACCATATTATATGTGGGTATTAATGACGCATTTTGGTACATTATTTTCAATAATAAAACTTTTTAATCGACCAAAAAAATAAATAAAAAAAATATTCTCTCTCATTAGGATTCAAGATACGTAGAACGCGGAAAAAGAATATTTAAAAAATCAGTTTATTCGCTTTCCCTCGTACGCGGACGCTGTTTCCGTTTGGCCAAATAAACAACTACCAAAAAGGTGTTCTGGAATCCGGAAATTGTATTTGAATTTGTCGAATAAAAATGGAAGAAGAAAATAAAGTAGTAAATGAGTTTAGTATACATGCCTTTGGTTTTTTTCAATAATGAACCATTGTAATCGACCAAGAAAAATATTACCTCCATTCCACTAAATTTTAAGAACTTACGTTTCAAGATACGTCGATTCCGAATAACGAATACAAAAATTCATTGGTTCACTGTCTTAATAAGCAAATAAATAAATATCATTAAAATTTGAAAAGATTTTTAAGATGTTAGTTCTATTCGATAGAGAATTAAATTTTCTACGAAACTAAAAAAGAATCATTGAAATATGTTTAGGAATAGCAGAGATTAGAGTTTTGGAGTTAGCAGTGATGATAGACCGTTTTTCTTTGAATTATTTATTATTTTTGATATTGGTTAACTTTTTATGTATAGCTTTATAAACAGTAATACCCTAATATATTTATATGGAAATAATAAACCATTGTTTATCAATTTGCAGCGTTTTTTGTTTTCTTCTGTTCAACCTTGTAATAGTTTCATGGCACAAGGATGTATCGGACCTCCATTTCTACTCCAGAAAAAATGAATAAATGTTTTAAAATAAATATGCGAAATAAATAAAGATTATATAAGTGTGAAATCCATCCATAGTATATATGTGCGTGTGTGTACGTATATATAAATCTATGATTATATTATAATGAGCTACGGCCTGTGTAATTATTATCTACAACAATGAAGGGTTAATTTAGGTCTTTTTAAAAAAGGTCTTAATAACCAAGGAGATGAGCATGTATTACAATACCCCTAACCCTTAGATGACGCATGTAATAGCTACAAAATTTTATTAGCGTTCATTAAAACTATAATTAATCTTAATTCGCTTCTATGGAAGGACGGACGCCTTTGTGGAGGCGAGGCCAATGGTTGGATGCGGCCTATTTGAATTCAGAGCAGTTGGATTGAACTAGAGAGCTCCTCCTGCCCATCCCTGAATGAGAATGAGCTTGGCTTTGTTTCAAATCCCACCCTCAGATATTGAGGCTACCGTTAAGATTATTATCTATTGATAAGGTATTAGGAAACTGTTTACTGTTTGCACCCTCGCGGAATGCAAACAGCCTCTTTTATTTCTTAACGCCTTTATGGTCGTCTGGGTCCAATACTGCATAGGGACGTTGTGCAGTCGAGGGTTTACTGCGGTGCTAATGCATTTTGCTGCATAGCTATCTATTTCATGGTATTTTTAGTACCTGATATTCATACAGTTTATAATAATAGTTGTAATATCTATTACAATAAAAACTGTACCTCTACAACTCATGAAGTATCGGGTTCATTACTTTTAGAGATTTTCAATGTTTTACGGCCATAGGCCTCCTTGTGCACGGGAATGATTAGGCCTTAATGACTCTCGGCCGCCAGGTTTTTCGCTATTTTTGGGTACCCACTATATTGAGGCTGGTCGTGCTCCAGGAGGGTCTTTATAACCTAGGGTCAGTAAACGTCTAAAATACCATTAAATAATTCTGCCTCAGTCGGGGTTCGAAACTGGAGAACGTGTAAATAGATTGATGAAAACATAATACCTACAATTTTCTGCTACCAATGCTAGCATTAAAAAGAGTTCTAACAAGCTAAAAAATGATATAGACATAGATTATATTTATTTTATTTTAAAAAGTGAAACTGAAGAAAACAGTAAAATTTGGGAATTTTCTCAATTTTAAAAATTGGGAGTTTTCAGTCAGCTTTATCGTACATTTGATTGGTTTTGATCACTTTTTTTTTTCTTTTGTACAGCTTTCTTTTGACGAATTAATCTTTTATCATTGTCTTAAATATATTCATATTGAAATTTTATATATTTCTTTACTTATAACAGAAGAAATAACAAAATCACATAATCTCACAATTACATTGTACAATATAATTATTAGCAACTCAATATAGTCTTATTTGAAGTCAATTTGCACTTAAAATAGTCCCACCTAGGGCTATTTTACGTGTCGACCGTGTGGTCTGCACGTGGTTTCGCTGGTCGTTTGCTCTTCTGGCGGTCATTAATAAGAGTTTCTAAACCGCTAGAAATGTATTTTCGTCATTTTTGAGAGATAACAGTAAAACTAGTTAAACCAAATACTAACCGTATGTTCGATAGGTGACATAAAATAACGATCGTGACATTATTGATCACTTCATCAAATTAATTAGTGAATTAGTGAGAGTTTTTGAACCGCCAGAAATGTATTTTTGTAATAATTATGGTACAGAGAAATTATAAAATCTAGATTTATGTTGTATGAGATAGTCAACCATGCATCAGGCTCCTGGACTAACAGTAGCCTAATGCTACCACTAATCACTAGACCGCACCG